>WBMV01008225.1:1088265-1154544 GCA_013396655.1 Campylorhamphus procurvoides | reverse complement strand
GGGCGGGCCCGCAGGAGCCGCGGGGCCAGCAGCGCGGCGCAGCTCATGGTGGCGGCGGGGCTGCCGGGGAGGGGCCGCGGCCCTGCCGGGGAGGCCGGGAAAAGGGGCGGGAGGAGCTGCACGCACCCCAGGCGGGCCGGGAGAAGGGACGGGAGGTGGGGGCGCCGCTGGGCCCGGCCCTGCTGGGCTCGCCGCTGGGTGGCTGCTCGGCTGTGGCTCGGGTTGTATCGTGGCCCACGCCGGGAGAACCAAAGGTTGCGGGGCTGGAGGGCAGCCTGTCCCTGCCCAGCAGAGGCGGAGGGTAGGGCGAGAACCTGAAAAGTGGAACCCCCTTTGCAGGTGTGGTAACCTTCGATGTCAGGTAGTCTGATTGTGAAATTTTTATTGAGCACTCTCCTCCTACGCACGAAAAGTGTTTGTGAAAAAATATGTCTTTCTGTGAGAGTGTGTGAGTTGTGACAGGAAGGGTTTCTCCGGGCCTGGGCTGAATTTCTAGCCCTTGGCCATGAGGTAAATGCCACCAACCCAGGAAAGTCCTCCATAAATCAGGAGGAAGGATTTCCCAGTGCTGCAGCCTGGACTGGGGGCCTTGTCCGAGCACCTCCACGGAGGGCTCATCACGTGTAGGTGCTGCAGAGCAGCTCCCTGCCTGGCACCAGCAGGGACTGTGGTTGAACCAGCCTTACCTGCTCATCCAATGCAGTAATAGCCAGGCCTCCCATAGCACATACACTTCTATTCCAAGTGGGTTTGAATACTGTTGATAAAATGGTTGATAAAACGTGCAGTTAGACCAAATTCAAATTGTCATTAGAAATAATGCGGTTAAGGGAAGACAAAAAATAGTCGTGCTGGGATTTTAGAATTTGGGTCTTTATTTAGTGAGGTACAATGTTTTCCTATTGCAAAAAAATAAGAGGCTATAAAGGACTATCTTCCAGCATTCTCAGTGCTTAAGAACTTTTGAACACTTCCAGTCCTCAGTTATTAAACAGGCAGAACAAAGGAGGTCACAGAGAAAAGCTGGTTCTCTACACATAGAGAGGACCTAACTTTTGATTATTAAATTATGAAATACTTAATTACTCTGTTGAAATTTTGCAGCGTTTGGGTCCCTATAAACAAGTAAACATCCAAATAATCACAGTGGAGGGGGGGGACCCACCATGTTATGTATGCATCGTTTATTCCAGATAACTTTGGCCTAAATATGTATTTACAGGAGCTCCTCAAAGTAAACTTTGAAGCCAGAACCAGAAAGAGCACTATTTGGTACAAAATACACAGATATCATTATAGATATCAAGAGAGTTACTTTATGTAGTTAAATTTTAAAGTGTCTTTCGTGTGTGTTTCAGTGTGAAATACTTCACAGTGGGATTCCCACATATTGCCGTGTAGCAGGAAACATGCCTAATCCTCAGCAAGTCATGCAATGTTCTCAAATCCTTTGGTGAAATTCAAATTCACTTTACCTTGACTGAGATACCATAACCAGTGTGCTGCAGTCCTCACTTTTGTGCTTAAGCACATTCAAAATAAATCCAATCACTGACAAACAATGATTTATAAACCATAAATGTAAGTTAAACTTCCACTGAAACGGGTTGGGTCAAGATTTCGTGCTGCAAAGCTGAATTTCTGGGCGTTGGAAGAGCTGGCTGCTCACACCAAGTGACCCAGAGGCCGGTAGGTGGCTGTGTTTCACCGCTGTCCGCACCCCCCTCGCCTGCAAAACAATCCCTGGCCCCAAAAAGTGCCATCAGCTCCCACCAGCATCCTCTCTGCTGCACGATGCAGAGATTCAAAGGTGTGCATTTCACCCCCTTTGAACAAACAGGGCATTTAATTTATATTAAGATGTAAATATTCACATGCACGTGTGTACATTGCTAGAACAGTCTTGGAATCTAGAGGGTGCTTTATTCTTTTAACTTCTTTCAAGTATTCTCGTAGTGTGGATTTTGCAGGCGACTGCTCATGGTTCTGTGGAGGACTGGATCTTGCTTTGTCAGAAGCTATTTCAATGCCCTTGTGGAATCTTAAATAAAATTTTAGAAAATTTGTGTATGTATGTTGTCATGTGTGTGAGAGAATTAATATCCAATGTGTATAAAATACTGACACACTTATTGGCTGATCTGCCAAAAACATGAGGAATAGTGCACTGAAGTGATGACGGGATCAAGGCCTGTATTCTGTTGGTTCCCTCAGTTAATTTGTTTCTTGTGCAATTTAGACTTGTTCATAAGTAAGTAGGCTCTTTAATAAAGTTGTGCAGGTTCCAAAAAGACAATTTACTTTTTTTTGCAAGAGTAGCTTATTCACAACCTCTATTCCCTCCATTTGATTGGACAAATTTTTTTTTCTTAAAATGAAGACTGAGTTTTCATCATCATCATCATTCCATCATGAGTGGTAATGATTAGCTCAGAGCCTTTAATTTCACACATGAGCTTAGGCTTGTTTTGGTGAAAACAAAGGCAAATTATTTAGAAGCTATTTTCCAGGTAGGTTTGGAAAGCAATGCTCTGTGATGGTCAAGTCTTAATTTTGAGATTTTGGGCTTTAAATGATTTAACATTTTAGGTACCGTTTATTGCTCTTTGCGGACATCAGGTGGCACTGTGTGGTTGTCAGTGAAGCCCAAAAGACACTGCAATCAGTAACAAGCCTATGTGAAATTCATACACAGAGGTGCTAGTAAAAAACGTGACTGAATTGATAGTCTGTATGGGGGATACAGGTCAACAATAATAGATGCCATAACTCAGTCACGTAGTACAGCTTTTACGGGTAAGCCAGATTCTGAATTCTTCTCATAATTTGTGAGAAAGGGGGAAAAATCTTCCAGCTTTAATTTTTACGCTGGAGAAAGAAAAGGGCTACAGAGTGAAAAAAAAAGAAATAAAGGGGATAATTTTTTTTCCTGTTCATGGTTCAATTGTAGATCAGCCTAAGATTCTATTTCCTTCAGTGACCCTAAATACTTATATTAACTTTTAATAGGCTAGTGCCATTAATGTTTCAAAGATAAGTCTGTGTTTCTCTCCCTGTAAACAGATTTGTGCACCAGCATAGAGCACAGATGTAGTGTAAATTAAATGCGAAGTTCACTCTTCTACTTCCATCATCCTGAATTAATATAATTCAGGTCTATGAAAGTCACAAAAGACAACACACAGTACATTTTTCCAGAGCAAATACACTTTCCATTATATTTCTAGGATTTTTCTGACAGTCATGCTTCCTCTGATTGCTCAAAAAAGTACAAGCGAAGGATTTCACAGGCCAGGGGTTTATTGTGAAATATATTACATTTCTGTTATTTTTCCTTTAATGTCATTGTAAATAGGTTCTTGTCCAAACCAAGAGTATCAGCATGTATTTTATTGAAGTAGGCTTTAGTTTATGGAGGCTCTGTCCTCTCAACTAATTACAAAATATTCAGCAAATATTTGAATTTACTACTTATCTCATTCCCACAAATTAGTGCATCTCTTTGTTTAACGAATGGAGTTCACTGTTCTTGCCCTCAAGGTAAAGTATACACTGCAATCTCTCTTCTGCAGACAGTCTGAACACCAACCTCTTCTAAGTGAATCAACAGTTGAAAACAATCTCTGTAAATCAGTAAAGGGAGAGAATTTGCCATGTTGCATCTAATAACCCTATTTAAGTCATAAACAACTCAAAGCTCAATAATGATATTTCACTGAACCCAAAACATGGTTTGGGGTTTCATAGTGATACAGTAGATTTTTAGCATTTTGACATATTACGTTCTATGCTCTGGGACTCAGAAAAACTTGAGCCATGACAAAACAACAAAAAGAGTTATTTTCTGAACTATATTGACTGCATTCCTTTTTATCACATTCCTGGGGTTTTTTAGATACGTCCTCTCCTTATACTTTAAGTTTTAAATGAAATTTAAATAAAATGTATAATGTGTGAAATTAAGTAAACGCTAAAAAGAAACACTATATGATTTTTCAAATTTAAGATAATAGCTCATTCAAACCATCAAACATCTGGCGTATGGATATAAGGTGTTTTCAGGAGTACTATGAAGTTGAAGTGCCTTGATTTTTGGCCTTTATTAAATATTTTTTAAGATTTGTTTGTAATAGTATTTGAAGTCAATATAAGAACTATGTATTAAAGCTATAGTCCTTGATTATTCTTTGCAGAAATAAAAGTACCTTTTAGGTTGTTATATTATCTACAAAAAGTGCTGACTTCAGCAGTCACAAATGAATGCAACCTCCATGTTTTGATTTCAGAACATGCATTATCCCATAATTATTAAAAAATACACTCTAAAATGAGTGAAAGTACCTCTTGTGTATTCCCAGTGTGAATACAGCAAAATATCCCATAACGTCTTTCAAAATGGAAAGCTCTGGCTGATATGAAACATACACTTTTTACCTTTCCTGACTCAAAGAGGGTCTTTTCAAAGAAATAACTATTTCCAGAGAGTATTTGAGCTGAAGCATAGTGAGTGCCTCTCCCATGAAGAGCAACTGATTTTTGTTGACTCATTTCACTTCAGGAAGGGTGGGGAAGAAGCGTGTTGCACAGAGTGGACTATCCAGTTGGCAAAAATGTTGTGATTTCCCTTTTGGCCAAGTTCTGAGTAATAGAAAGATCAGCTACAAAACCTCTTCACTTTTGTGCAGTTGGCTTTCTAGCATACCCTCAGCATAACTTCACTACTAGACAGCTTTTTAGTTGTCCCTGTTTCTCATCCTCATTATCACTCATTGATCTAGCAAAGGGGATTTTGCCCACCAATCTGTTTAAGTTATTAGTAGTACAAGGAGGGAGATGCATATTGATGATGACTTACAAAGTAGACTTTTCCCCCCCCCAATATTTGCTATTTGGTATTTTTCTATATATATTTTTGTTTTTTATTTTTAAGTAGAAAAATTAACTTTGGGACCATCTAGAAAAAATGCAAGTTCACATCAAATCCACTGAACACTTTGAATTAAACAGTAATAAAACCCCATTGAAAATGTTAAAATGTGTCACTACAGCATTTCTCAAATGTCGTAGACTGACTTTTCAGGTTACAGACTTAAGGCATGTAGGTATGAGTTTAAAAAACGATTCTTTGTCCAAGACAGCCATAAGGATATTCTGGTATCCAGAAACTAATTTACAGACACAAGCATATTTCTTCTAATTTGTTTTCTGAGGAAAGTTTTTCTATGAATAATGGGAAGGTGTTGGATAGTGCCCCAGTGGCTTTTTGACAGAAATACTAATCAATATTGAGTTGAAAAAACCTCTTTTAAGTACATAATGATTTACCTTTACTATCTCCTAAAAAATACATTGCAAGAAAAAGTAAACTGCATTTGAGAACTCTTCCTTCCACCTGTGCTACACGAATTGTTCCTCATGTGCTAAAAAAGCAGCAAGTAGACTTACTGGAAGCAAAACACTGGCCAGAAAATCAACGTGGTTAAATGATGTTGGACACATTTCAGGGTACAACTAGGTCTCTAGCACAGTTGTTTGGTAAATGGGTCAGCTGTTTTGCAGCCAGGACATATCAAGACAAAATGGCATGTAAGGAAGGAAAAGTACTACATAGTCTTTCCTCTAAGAATACATCTTGTTTTCAACTAATGAAAAGCAGGAATAAGATATTTCTAAGTCATGAGTGGTGAAACCAGAGAAGAAAAGAAAAGGAAGCAAATATATGAAAGGATTAGTTATTCAAGGCTAAGTCATGACCCTGTAATCAGTAAAGCAAGCAAAAATTTCCTTAGGTTTTTGTTAAGAAGTACTGGTGGCTGCAGCCATAAATACAGCTAAGTAACACTTACAAATGCAGTGTGCAGATATTTGGTAATCATTAAGGCAATGTTGAAAATTGATTACTTCATAAATATAAATATATACAGTGATAATTTTGTGTAACACAGGCACATGATTGAAAATTTGAGTTTTCTATTCTTAACCCATTTGTAGGAATAATGATCCTTTTGTTTTGCCCACCTAGTTAGACAATTATCTTGGCTTTTTATCTCAAGATTCACTGGCTGTTACTGCCAGAGTTGAGTGTTGTTATCTTTTCTGTCTCCTGACATTCTTGCCTTGGAACACAAGACAAATGTTTTCATTTTCTCTAACCAAATGTTCTTCTGACAGAACTTCAAGCCTGCATGTACTATTATTAGTGACCAAAGGGAAAGGTGTGTTCTTTAGTGTGTTAAAGGATGACGGATACCTGAACTGTGTTACATGGTTCACCTATTGCACCTTGAACAGCACATGCCCATCTGCATTTTGCAGTGTACCTCTGTGGTTGAAGCTGGGCCATTTATTTTTAAGAGTTCACGCCAGCCACCTATTCATGCTATATTGCCGTATCTAAGGAAATCCTGCTGGTGCACAGCCTCTGAAATTGTACCTCCAGGACAATTGTACCTCATGACCCTTGTGTCATGACCTGCAAAGAAGCAGCAAAGCAAGCTCAATGTATGAGCAGCAGTGTCAAGGAGGTTCACTGGAAGTTTCCTGAGTCCATGTTAATGGCACCAATGAAGGAACATTAAAACCCACAAAAGCAGGTAGACTTTTACCCAGTTTTAATTTACTTAATTTTCACTCTTTAGGAAACAGAACTAACCATGTGAAAGGTGGAACCGTGTCCTCTTTGTATCGCTAAGGACCAACAGAAGCACGTTCTGCACATAACTCTTGAGGGTAATGGCAGATTTGGAAGGACAAACTTACAGCATTGGTCATGCTCTGGAAAATACTTTTGGCAGCCTGGCAGCTAACTCACTGGTCATCAGTACAGTAATTGGAAAGCTGACTCCCATGAACAGGGCTTCAACTTCACATAAGTGTCACATCAGTAGGATCTTTAGTGTCATAAATACATATGCTTCTGGCAGTATGTAGGTGGATCTTTGAACATGATGGGAACCTTTTGTTTGACCCGGTGTGAACAGATAAAAAGAGGATATACAGGTCAGGAACTCTCAATGTTTCATGGCATGATTAGATCTAATTTTGTAATAATCTAATTTATGTAGAATGCTTTTGTCCATGTTTTAAGTACCTATTAATCAAAGTTGAAATATTGATCCTGCTGTATGGAGGTGAAATCATTTGCCTGATATCACAATTTTAATTCCAGTAACAACAGATCTATCAAAGCCCCAGTCCCATCATTCTTTTCATCATTTGGTCAAATGTAATGAAGTCAAAAGCCTCATTCAACATTGTCTCATCACACATGATGCTGTACAGGCACAAAATCCAGCTTTCTCTGGAGAAGCCAAAGCCTGGACATCAGATGCAGGGCACGAGCGGAAAGGTATGATTGCTGTTAATACAGATAGCATGCAGGAGCACATACTGAAATAATCTGCCTACAACAATGCCCATATCAGAAGAGAGGAGCTGTCACCCATCTTGCAGCAGTATTGAATAAGGCACATTCCAATACCGTTAGTTCCCCAGCAAGGAAGCATTGACCAAAGTAATTGAAATGGACTCATTGTGTTGTAGGATAGGGAACATTCATGCTTCCACTGCCTGTGAGAAATACAAGAAGTTTCTTTTCAGATATGCCACTCCCCATATTCTGTGCCTCAGTTCTGTCATCCACAGAATAGGGAAAATTATGTCAAGTCTCTTTGCAAAGCACATTGAGATCTGTGTCAAGAAAGGCCTACATAAGTACAAAAGTGTTTATTGTTAGGCCATAGTTGTTACATATAATTCAGATAGTTACTGTGGCTTTTCCTTGTGCTATTTTCAGTGAAACTTCTGACGGCGCCCATCATGAAGCCGTGTGTGAGTTTCCTTATGCTCATGTTACTAGATGTAGCATCCCTCTGCTTTCTCTCACTTTCCTGACTCTCCTGAGTCCTGGCTGGAGCAGAGATCAAAGTAGGAAAGAGGTTCTGAAAACGGGAGGAGTAAGAGAGGCGTGCAAATTCTGGGAATCCAGCTGAAAACGCTGCCCCACCTCTTCCCACCACCTCCCAGTGCCCGCCCCCAGCTGCAGCCTGCCACCTTAAAGTGCTGCCCCCCTGTGCAGGGCTGTACATTTTGGGCTGCTTCTTCCCGAGTGCACCGAGCAGTCACCAGCACCCGGTGGGACTGGCACGATGGGGCTGGGGTTACACAGCTGGACCCCCCTGGGGTCCCTGCTCTCCCTGCTCTTCTCTACGGGCATGGCGGTAAGTGAAGAGACACTGTTAGGAAACATTGTCAGCACAGAAAGCACTGTCAGAGAGAATCCACTGAAAATGGTCTTCTTTCTTCTCTTCAGTACATTGCTACCAGAGAAAACTGCTGCATATTGGATGAGCGATTTGTAAGTACCTGAAAAGTGTTCTCCTCTCTAAAGAGTCTAATTAAAGCTTTCCTATGGTGATTATTAACTACTATTGTCACTTGATCCTCACTGTTATTTTCAATACTTACGAAGTGTGCAGTGCTTAAACCTGTTATTTATTAATAGTAGTATATGCTTGGTAAAAATGAATGGGAGGCTGTACTGTGGATGAAAGTACATATCCAGAAGATGTTACAAGTAATAGCACACACTGTTTTCTTGCTATATGTGCACACGTTGTGAATGTAAACTGCCTGTGGAAATTCAAATATAGCAAAGTGGCAAATGTCTACCATATTTTTATCCACTATTGTTTGTGTCAGCAGTGCCTGCAAGTTCCTCTGCCCAAATATTCTGCTCTCCTTTCTTTGCTCCTGAAACATTGCCAACTATATTCTTTCCTCTTCAGGGTAATTTCTGCCCAACAACATGTGGCATTGCAGATTTCTTTAATAAATATCATCTCACTGTGGATAATGAACTACAGGAAATGGAGAGAATTTTACAGCAAATCTCTAACTCCACTGTAACAACAGAACATCTGATTCAACACATCCAAGGCCTCTATCCTTCAGAGAAGCAGACATTACCAAGTGAGGATATAAAAATAACCACACAGCTGAAAAATATAGTTTATGTAATTTTCTTTTTTTTAAATTTGCATAATTGTAAATATTTTGTACCTTTGCTTATTTTACAGATTCAATTGATGATTATACTAAAAAGTCTAGGAAAATAATTGAAGAAATTATCAGATATGAAAACACTATATTGTCTCATGAAAGTACTATACAGTAGGTATCTTCCAGTTTTTATGTTATTGACTATACAAATTGTTTTATTTCTGTTCTTTTATCAAATACCATCAAGGCTCTCTCAGGAAGATATTTGTGCTCACATGAACAATTTTGCCCACACTGTCATTAGTAGCTGCCTAGCAAGGCACAGAAGGATCATTAGGATCTGATGCTTAATTCTCTACTCGTCTGCATAAACTGTTAATTGTGCAAGAAGTGCAAGATAAGAATGTCACGAAACCTGGCAATATTTTTATTTGTTTCCTTTGCTGTGCCAGCTACCCCTAAAATTTTTTTCATGACCTTTGGAGGTCATCAGTTTGTGATGTAATGCAGAGTATGTGGAATGTTTGTACAGTCATTTGCTCTGACCAATTTTGCTGCATATATCCATGAAAATCAGCTCAGTTACATTGCTGTAAATCATAAGTAACTTTAAACTCAGTGGTAGTCTTTTCTAAATTTACATTGAAAATAAACTTGAAAACATCATTAACGTTTCTAAATCTTAAGGATGTGTTTTTTGACCTGAGTGTAAAAAATCTCCACTTCTATAACATTATATCAAAGATTATTTAGGCATTCTGACTCTTACAGCAGTTTATTTACAGAACCAGTATTTTACAAATACATCCATAATTAAAGAGGAATAGTTTATTATTTGCTTCAGGAGAGCAAAGTAAAACTTTCCATGGAGTTGCATTCATACATTAATAGCTAGAGTTTTGCTGATTAGGGTCAAGTTTTGCATATGGTTAAGTTTTCCGTGAGGTTAAGCATGTACTTCCCTATTTTTGCTAGTTTCCTTAACTTTAAATATCAATGCTAATAGAGGCACCCCCCTTTTACATGAGTGCATGTAGCAGCGTGCTAGATAGATGAAGCACGTGTACATGGAAATGTGTGTCACGTATTCAGAAACAGTGGAGACAATAACCCATTTTTATGTCTCTCTGTCCAGACAGTTGACAGATACACATATATTGAACAGCAACAGGATCACACAGCTGAAAGAGAAGATTGCCCAGCTTGAGTTACAGTGTCAGGAGCCGTGCAGAGACAGGGCTGAAATACAGGAGACGAGTGGAAGAGGTATGCAAAATGTTTCATATGTGGTGGAAGGTTAATTCAGTTACGAGTGTTACAGGTTGGCATCACAGCAATGAATTATTTCTAGTCTTATGGGCCACAGATTTCTGCAAAGATGTATAAGATTGGAAGTTATAAAGCTGGTGCTTGGATAAATGTCAGTGGCAGGTACATACTCTGCAAACAAGGCATTCAGATTTAGACCATTCTTGCTTATCCTTTTTCACCAAAATACAACTAATTCCAAAATGTATGCTAAACATGAGTAGAGTTTCCATGGACAAAGAGAAGATAACTCATTATCACATTTCTACCAAATCACACAGAAAAAGAAAATTAATTATTCCATTAGCTTCAAAAAACTTCAAAAGTCTTTTTCTGTTGCTATAAAAATTAAGCTTAAACTCTGTGTGAGACTAAATTTATCTTCATCTTACACAAGTCCAGTGACCCCCACTAGGATTTTTTATGGCCATGATATTAAAGTACTTGGGCTAAATAGCTAATTTTTCAACAATGGCATTTAGATTAATTGTATTTCTTGCACTAAGTTAGAACTTAAAATATATGTGAGGACAGGATTGTAGCTAGATAAATCACGATCCTTTGAATATCTTTACTTCAGATTGTCAAGACATTGCAAATAAAGGTGCCAGGAAAAGTGGTCTTTACTTTATCAAGCCTCAAAGAGCCAAGCAGTCATTCCTAGTCTACTGTGAGATTGACTCATATGGCAATGGCTGGACAGTACTACAGAGGGTATGTCTCTTATGTATTATTGCTATCAGCAAGCTTATTGCATTGGCACAGTTTTTATTTACCTGTGTAAGATACATATCTTTTTGAGTGAAGTTTTTATTTCTGGTTTTGCTGGGTTTTTTCTCCCCAGAGACTGGATGGGAGTGAGGACTTCAATAAAAATTGGGTTCAGTACAAGGAAGGATTTGGACATCTGTCTCCAGATGACACTACTGAGTTCTGGCTGGGCAACGAGAAGATCCATTTAATAACTACACAGTCTACTCTTCCATACACCTTACGAATAGAACTGGAGGACTGGAGTGGCAAAAAAGGGTATTTGCTTGTGATGCTTCTGAAAATCTCCACTTAAAACTTACTTCTCACTCTGCTGTATTAGTTTGTACAGCTCTGAAAAAATTACGAGCCCTTAGACCTGCTAACATGTGTAGGACACTGCTTTGGCTCCTGAACTTAGAGCTGTGACAGCAGTCCCTGTGTGGGACTTGTTGCCAGGCACATGTGCATGTCTGAAGCCACATGCTATCAGCACTCATTTATTAGGCAGAACAAATATGTTTCTTCTCTTCAAGTTTCTTCAAGTCTTATGTGTCTTATGGACTACATGATAGTTATAGGTCCCTTCCAACTGAACTATTCTGTTCTTTTATTTTGTATTCTACATGTTTCTTTCTCTGGGAGGACTTACTGTAGTTGCTATTTCTTGAGACACCCACTCCTTCCACCAAGAATTTTCTTATGACTTAAGTAAGACTCAGCATTACGAACCTGGGAGACATAGATATATATATTTATGTTTGTCGGGTGTGTGTGTTTTTATGGTGTAGGTATTTCATACTTCAGTGAAGACTAATAGAAAACATGTCTAATACTGGAGCACAAAAGTTGGTTGGATGCTTGTCATTGAACTGAGGCCCATGAACACATAAACCCAATTTCTTTTAAAATGCTAGGATGCAATAAATGACTTTTCTGCAGTTCTAACACCTATGTATTTGTCATTTTTGCATGTACTGGGAATGCAGCACACTCATATTCACCATTCTCCTTTGTTTACAGCACTGCTGACTATGCTGTATTCAAAGTGGGAAGTGAAGAAGACAAGTATCGACTGACTTATGCCTACTTTCTCGGTGGTGAAGCTGGGGATGCCTTTGATGGCTATAATTTTGGAGATGACCCAAGTGATAAATCCTTCACCTATCATAATGGCATGCGGTTCAGTACCTATGATAATGACAATGATAACTATGCTGGCAACTGTGCTGAGCAAGATGGATCTGGATGGTGGATGAATAGATGTCATGCTGGCCACCTCAATGGCAAATATTATCCAGGTAAAGTGTCTTCTAAATACTTATAATCCAGGGCATCACATTTTAATGACAAATTAAAATGAGTCACTGTCCTTAAGTACATTTTGCCGTCTGGATTTTCCAAAGCTGGCATAGCCCATTCTTCTCAATAACTGTTAACACCAGCAGTAGGAACTTATGGCTGCCCTCCATCCCAAAGTGGGAGAATCAGTCCTGAGAGAAGCAAACTAGCAGGAGAAGGGCAGTGAACAGGGCCTGTTAGCATGGCCAGAGATGCCATAGAAGCATTTGTACCAGAAAAACATATGGGCACATTAACTATTTTAGAAAGCGGCTAACTGTTTTACTCCAACTGACATTTTTTAGGTGGTGTGTACACATCACAAGATGCTGGTCCATCTGGATATGACAATGGCATTATCTGGGCAACCTGGCGTGACCGGTGGTATTCTATGAAGAAATCTGCAATGAAAATCATCCCATTCAACAGACTGTCAGTAGATGGACAGCAGCACAATCTAGGCACCAAACAGGTTCGACCACAGAGCCAAGGAGATATTTAGAATGATAACAGAACATAATGATCATTTCAAACACTGAGCATGGACAGCTGAAATATTAAGCCCACTGGCTTTCTTTGCCATTTTGCCACAGAAATATTTGTACTTTGAATTTAATATACTTTCTACATTACTGTTTCTTTTAACAGATAGATAAATGGATAGTCTCATGATTAGAAATACTCCTTTGCTTTATGTGTTTTAAATACTACGTTCTTAATTTCCGACTAGTATAACAATGTAAGAACACTATCAACATGTCATCATAGCCTTATGTACTTCTTTCTTTAGAAAATCATTAAAATAATCTTTTTTTTTTCTTTTGTAGGTTGGAGACGCATAAAGGACAATTTCACAAAGCTCAGTCTGAACAGGAAAAGCAAATCTTTTCTTTCTTAGACACTGAACTTACCTAACATTACAGAGCTCAGTTGTGACTATAAAACACCATTGACTGTAAGATGCCCAAACCTCTCCCCTGAGCAGTGCCTACCTCTGTAGATGGTTATTTTTTTCTGTACACATTCTAAATAAATTTTTGATTATTACAAAAACATCTGAACTTGTTGTCTGTGCTCTACAGTTGGCCAAATGAAACAGAGAAAACTTTTGATGGTTGGAAAGTTACTCTGATCAAACCTATTTCACTCAGCCATTCCTGAATTTCACACCAGTAGTTTCTGCTCTTTGTTTAGAGACACACGTTGGAGCTATTTCTCCATAAAAAATGTGACTTGTTTCCAAAACTTTTCATGGTTTCTAATATGATTGTTTTGTGGCACAGATCAAAGTACACAGCAACTTGAAAGTGGCCTATTTTACTGTTGAAGGCTACTTAACTGAGCTTACCACAAAGTAATGTTCAATCAGGATGTGTTAGGAAGTATACTATCAATGTCCAAGAACAAGTATTTACTCCAGAGAATACATATTAACAAGTTTCTCAAATTTTACTCATTCTAAGTTTCATTTGCTATGTGACACATAGTAGTACACTGTGCAGTCATTATTCACGAATATCCCACTTTTTCATAAATATTTAAAAATTAATCTGATGTATCTAGTGGCATTATCTGACAAAAAAAAAAGTTAAAATTTGCAGTAGAAATTAATTGTATTTTACTTGCATTTTCTTTTTCTGGATCTGGTGATAGTTTCCCATGTGATCCCTATAAGCAAATTCACAGCACAGACCAAGACCTGCAAAACATTTGTAATGCTGTCTGAAGGTACTTGCTCAAAATCTGATGAGTGCATTTAAGGGGTGCATTAGCAAATCAAATTAGGTTTGTAGATAAATTGCTCAACAAAAAAATATGGTCAGAGCTAAAAAGCTATCCTTATCTCAAATTCATGTGTTAAGAAGTGATATAAGCAGTACATCCCAATCTTTATTTTTAGCTACTTATGAAAGACCAAAATTTACCTAATATTTCCAAATAGCACATTCAAATGCTTTATTGTAAAGACAGGGGACATTACACTACATAAGACAGACCTTAAAGTCAGTTTATGATGCCTCAATGATTTTCCTGTTTTGGTGCCCAGGTCTCCAGTGAGGCAGCTGCTGAGCCTCTTCCCTGGATCTGAGTCTCCATTGCATGATAAAGTGCTGACTCTCTCTCATTTTTACTGACCTTTTGAAGAAGTTGGGCCAAAATCTAAGAGGAAGGCAGGTTTCTCATTAGTATAGGGTCAGATGGTGTTAACATCTGTTTGAGATGAGGGATGACCCCTCCACACCACTGAAGTGGTGTATTTGCACAACTCTGTTGCACCCCTGCAACCAGCCATGCTGCATGGTTCACCACCAGCCTTGACAGCCAATTCCTCACCAAGCAATGCAGTTTTCCTAAACGTTTTGTGCTGCAAGGGCTCTCTCATGGCTCCATGTAGCTGAAGCAGTATGTGTAGAGAAGCTGGAGAGAAGGGTGTGAGGGAAGGGTTGGCAAGACTGGCCTGACCCAAAAGCAAACATTTGAGTGGCATTGACTGAGTCCCTTCCACTTTCTGTTTTCGATTTATGCCACCTATGACATGACTTTAAGGTTGATACTATTTATATATGTGCAACATGGATTTTAAAAACACTCCTTTCCCATCTGTCACTTTGACTTCCGTATCCACACTGTGCTAGGTTTGAACTTTGATTTGCCTCTCCTGGTTTAGCTTTCGGCTACAATAATTTATTTGATGGCCATCTGCTGTAACTACGCACATTTCATTGGTGTGAGCTGGCATCTTATGACTTGCTCACCATAACTAAGACTGGCTTATTCTTCCAGTTGTCTTGTTAAGTGGTGTCTTAACTTTGCACAAATCATTTTAACCTCTGGAGGGGAGCATTTGCTCCCGTGGTCAAGAGAGTCAGAGTTCGTGAATCCAAGAAGCCTGATCTTTCAAAGAAGTCCTATGCCAGAGTTCATCAGTGAGTCAAGCAGGATCCCAGCCCACAGTTATATTCTCTGGGCCCTGAAAGAAATCTGGCAAGACTCATGCTTTTGGAAGTTCCTTTCTACTGTGCCCAACCCTCAATCTATCAGAAAGAAGCCTAAAAAGACCTCCTATTTCTTCTGACTCTTGAAAGGGATCTAATACTCTCTATATTTTTTTTGCAAGCAAATACATTGCAATTGAACTTAATGTCCCTATTTTGTATATTGAGATCTTGTATTTCTCTTTTCTAAACTAGTCTTTATTGTACATAACCCTCAGGCCATAACCTATAGTAAAAGTTGCCTATATTTAGAATTCTTTCCTCTCAGTTTATAGAAGTTTATTATAGGATTTGGTGGCCTTTCTTTCACACCTTGTGCTAGAAGTGACTCTTCCAAAGACCACTGTAGCACAAAACAGAGGAAAATCACTCTAAAGGAAAAAAAAATAAATAAGGAAGGGATAGAAGAAGAAAGAGTCAAATAAAGTGCATGGACTAGACTTTCTGGATTCCTCAGTCCTGGAATATTGTATGGGGAAAATGTGGGATCAGGTGCTGGGACTCACTGGTAATGACTTCAAAGGAGTTACACGGTCTGAGAAGCGTATGAAGAGAGGGCAAAGATGCGAGCTGAGTCTGGAGGAGAATGGAAGCTAAGGCAAAGCATCCAGAGGAGGGACATGAATAGGTAGGTAAGAAGAGCAGAAGGCACCACTTGGAAACTGGTGGTGGGGACTGATGGTAGGGCAGGAGATAAAGGCAGTGCCAGTCAAACAAGTTGGGACTCACATCGAGAGCACACAAAGCAGAGCTAAATCCCAGACTCCCCGACTGTTATTGTGGCATTCAGACAAGAGAACAGCAGATGAAGTAGTGAACTGCACTTCTGTCCTTTGATCATGAATCAAAGTTAAATCCAAAGTTTATCTAGCTCTTGGCCTCTAGCCTTTCAAACAAACACTGGGAGGAATGACTGGATGATTGCAACATGGAAGCAGAGGTACAGGCTGAAGGTCAGGCACAGATTGAGCCCTCAACTGGAAGGCTTGGGAAGCTCCTCCTTCACCCCAGCTTCCCCCAGCAGTTCCCTTCACAGCAAGCAGGAAACCCCTCATAGCTTACCTAATGTTTATGATCAGTTACCAGCTTTTTCCAGTCCCTCTAGCCTTGGTGGCTGAGTTTTACTTGGACCAGAATTAAGTTTACTGTGTTTGAGTGTCACCAGAGAGCTGTGCCCTCCATCAGGGTCAGAGGAGGCCTGGAACATGCTACTTGCCATGTCCCCTATGACACTGGTGGCTGGTGCCTGGGGCACCAAGTAGCAAATTTTCACATCCTCTGTCAGCATGGTTGAAGAAGCAGAAATTATTTTGCTTTTTGTGCTCTTACTACTTTTGATTTTTAAGGCCTATTAAATTACAAAAATAATGTTCATATATTGTTGATGATCACAAAATCAAGCTCCTGCAGATTGGGAAAGTTAGAACCAAAGTGACATGTCACATCACATCTAAATGATGAAGAACACTTCAGTTGTTGCATAGGTTATACTGCATATAGTGAGCAAGACCAGGTGAGACACAGTGGTCTCTTACTTACAGCTGATACCCTGCAGAATTAGTTGCTTTTTCTGCCCTGAGCACCCTGTTCCTGTGGGACCAGAGGCAGGACACTCTGGTGTCTCAGAGGTGGCTGCTGAATGTTCCCCCAAGCCAGCAAGCACAGAGATGCCATCAATAAGATCTGCACATATAGTGTGCTCTGAAGATTCAGACTATCAAAATGGATCTCAAAAATTAATAACTACTTTTTGACTTTATCTACTCACTTGGTTTGTATAGCTGTGAAAAGGGGAAAGTCATGGCCATGGAATGGATGTTTGTAAAGCACCATAGGAAGATCCTTGAAACTTTAAGCAGTCTGCAGAGCATCATCATACAATAAAAAGAGTGTACAGCTATGGACAGCTGCTTGCCTGTGGAGCACCATCCATGCTCCATGTGAGGAGGAAGGAGTTCAGTGGAAGAAACATCTTACGCAATCCTGCAGTAAAGCACAGTCCATGAATTTATGGACAAGGAGAACCCATAGATGTTGCACCTGCCCTTCGTGTGTTCCTGAGCAGGAAAATCCCAAGGTTGTGATCTTTTTTATCTATCACAGAGGCTAAACCAGGGTTTTTCTGAGTTTGAGTGGGAGATTCTCTGTGGACCTCAGTGTATATTTGATGAAGCTCATTTTACTCTGTTGTGTAAAATAATTAATGCTAATCCTACAAGACTTCCTCTTATTCTGTTCCTTCCTTCCTTTAAGCATTGAATTGTCCCCTGAGGTTTTTATAGTTCTTTCACAGAACTGCTGCAACAGAGAGAACAAAACTGTGTAGGACTTGATGGGAAGCATCACCAATCTTGCCCCTGCTGAAGTTAGCAGCTGAGAATTTTGGTGTATTAGTATATTGATTATCTGCTTTGAGTTCAAGAGATGCCTTATGTGCATTTATCAACCAACAATACTGCCATGTCTGGATGACCTTCAAACAGAGCAAAGGTGATATGTGATCTGTTTGGACATTTGTTGCTGAAGTTAGTTTAGCTTTTTTGTTGCTGAAATCAGAAGAGGTTTTGTTGCATGAGATTCAACAGAAGACTCTACAAAGCTTGTTGCAGGAAATTGAAATAGACAAGACATCTTGTTTCAGAATGCACACAGATAAGATTAAGCCTTAAATATCACAGAAACCCTTTGTCATGCAAAACTACATCCTGGTGGTGTAGGTGTTAATCAATGTAGTACCATCTTACTGAGCTCTTTTGCTCAGGATACAACTTGGTATTAGTGATATTGGTTAGGTTTAAGATTAAATTAAGTTAGGTTTGAGAGTGTTTTCTTAGAGAAGAACAGCATGAAATGCAAGGCCAGAAATAGGAGGAAACAAAGGGTCCACTTCAACTGCAGTGAGCTCCACGTGGAGTGGGTTCAAGCCTCATGAAGGCAGAAGACAAGAGAAGAAGTAGAGGAAAGAAGGATAAGAGAAAACCTGTGAGGCTGCCAGAATGGATCCAAAGCTAATATCAGCTATTTTGAATTTAATGTTTTACAATGTCAAAACTTAAACATGTCTCTGTAAAGCAGAATGTGATAAGAGGTTGTACCCTGTAGGCGATGGAGAGTTTTGAGTGTCACGCAGTCTTGGTTTTTCAACTGACTACACCCACACTTATTCTAGCAAAGGTTTTTTTGCTCATTCCTGTTCACTGTGGTGATGACTTTTGAGATGGGCAGCATGTCTCAAGAGTCTGACAGTCATGTATGAGCCTCCTCAGTAACAGTGAGGCTTGTTATAGAGCTCGTAGAAGCAGAACATTATCCTAAGTTGCCACACACAGACTATACCCATTATACAACCAGTTAGGGAGACATGACTCCTTAGGAAGATTTAATTAAGCTTGAAATTTGTTCTGGGATATTTTCAAGTACCACTCTACTGTGTTCTTCATAAATATATACTTTAATCAAATTCTCCTTGATAAAAAATGTCATAATACTCTTGGTGTAAGAAACAGCATAATGTTAAATACATCATGTATTACACAAATACCACCAAGACCATAAACCTATGTAAACCAGGCTCTGCACTCCTCAGGAATTAATTTTGGTTGATGACCACATGGTCACAGATACTGTATTAACCTTTCTTAGACTAGTACTTGCTTTGGAACACCCAGTGCATTTCACAGCAGTGGGACAGTCACACAGAAAGGCCAAAGCGATTACTTTGGTTATCAAATATCAGCTCTTTGTTTAAGCAGCTAAATGCCCATCACACAGAGTGTGTGTCTTCCAGCAAATGAGTGTTACTGGATCCCACTAGGTCCTGTATACATCTTAGCTGAACATCCAATTACAAGAAACAGCTTCAGACAGACTTTTTTCCTGGAACTCATGGTGGTACCCACATTTGGGTGTTGTACAAGCTTATCTGGAGCAAATAACATCAGAAACTTGTGCAAGAGGCCTTAAGTAATCACTGAAGGGGGAGGAGGGTACTTGGCCTGTTTTTTCTACAAACATAAGGGAGAATAATGATTAATCAGCTTCACATTCAGGTTTAAATTGCACCAAAAGACTGGTGAAGAGCATCCTTTCAGTCAAAGTTCTTGCTCTTCTCCTGAAGATGATACCTATGAGGATCCTCTGTGTTTTGCTGGGCATCAGCATAGCTTGGGTATGACTTTACTTACTTGATTCTTTTCATATCTTTCTGTTTTGAATAGTGAGCATTTAATCAATGTTCATTCATTAGATAGATAAATTTTGGCTGTTATCTAGCTTGTAAAATTTTGACTGTTATCTAGCTTGTAAAATTCAACGCACACACATATGCACAAGCTTACTATAACCACCTCCCTGATGGACTTTCATCAGTAGTTCTTGACTTTCCCGCTCACTGGTTTTGCTTAATTTGGTTTTCCTGAATCTGCCTGGCTTCAGGAGCAACAAAGCACTGACATTAACATGAATTTACAGAGTCATAGGTGATGATGTATGTCTTAAACATAACTGACTGGATGCTGATGACTGCAGCTGTTCAGGAATTGTCATGTTTATTAGGATGAAATCTACTCTCCTTTGGAACAGTATTTCAATAGGATTTTCTACCTACAAATGATACACAGCACATTTATTATGAAATATGCATTTTAAAACAGGGATTCTTGTGGCAGCAACATCAGCTTAAACTAGAGCTATGAAAGAAATTTTAGATAAGGAAAGAGATAGAATTATTTTCAAACTATGCTAACAAAACCTTGCTTTTTTCTCATTGAGGACTTAAGTCTATAATCTTACATTAGATTCTTTACATTACTCTTTGTGACTTTATTTTTTGAAAAAAATGCATATTTTAGCAAATGACAGAAATTATAGGAAGCAGTTGGGACAAAACAGAAGCAGCAGTATTGGAGCTGTCAATGCCTAAAGGATATTTTTTGTTTTATGTGTTATTTTTAGGAGGCACTTGGGCCAGATCAAGTAACTAATTAATACAACTAGTGTGAATCTGCTGATTTTAATAAAGACATTCCAGTTCCCCAGGGTGGTTCTGACCTT
Organism: Campylorhamphus procurvoides; assembly: GCA_013396655.1. Lineage (NCBI taxonomy): Eukaryota > Metazoa > Chordata > Aves > Passeriformes > Dendrocolaptidae > Campylorhamphus > Campylorhamphus procurvoides. The sequence continues at coordinate 1,134,097 of WBMV01008225.1, read as the reverse complement.
GGAGGCTAGAATTAGGTTAATTTTCTCAGCCTCAGAATTAATAATTAATTGTAATAATAATTAATAATCAATATTTTCAAGCGTTAATTATGAAGTTCAAAAAGCACAAAGAGCATGCAGAGGAATCCAGTCAGACCTAGTTACATCTCAAGCTCTTAGAAAAGGCCTTCTTTTACGAAAAGAATAATGTTGCAGTCTTCTAAGTGATAACACTAAGTAGAAATGCTTACTATGTTTTGTCTTAGAATTAGCTTCTACATATCACTTTTTCTTCTCAGGCTTGAAGAAAACCTCATTATATTCATTTCTTGTCTTTCCTCAAGCACAGTGAAATCCATCCATCCATCACTGACATTATTATTTAATTATGTTATTAGTTTCTTGCTGTTTTTGACAGGCAAAACTGCTATAAGCTTGCAGTTAGCAACTGTGACTAAAATCACAAATACTAATGGGAAAACTCTTCATATATATCTTTAAGCCAGTTTTGTGTAGACTGAAGGTTGCAAAGTGACAATAAGAACTTTAGAGCATTGAAGCAAGTGGAAATAGGACATAGGATTTTTTAAGTATTTGCTTTAAATTAATCAGTTTCAATCTGATTTCAAGTTATTTTTATATTTACATACAGAACATAATATTTCTGTGGAATGATACTATCATAGTACATCCTGAGCATCACTAGCTCTCTACATAGCTGCATTAATTTTAACAGATGTAAAGCTTTAGTCTGAGAAAACAAACAAAATCATAACTTACAAGAGATGCTGAGAATAAAATCCTTTCACTGTTTTGTGTGGTGCTTACCAGATATCTGTGATTGCCACACATCAGCTATGCTACTGAGTGCTGGAGGACATCAGCATTATGTTTCTGTTCTTTTGGCAGCTGTTTAGTTAATCTTGGTTTTGCTTTTCCCCTTTTTCCTCCTGGCAGGCACAAGATGGAGAGAGTACCTTTGAAGAGTTGGGTGCAGGAGTGCGTGGTCCCAGGATTGTGGAGCACATGTCCCAGTCCACCTGCCAGTATGAGAAGAACTGGCCCATCTGTGCTGATGATGACTGGGTGAGCTATTAGACATGGGATGAAAGGGGGACCTGTCTGTTGGGCACTCACAGACCTCACTCAGATCACTACAAAAGGTGCCACACAGCCAGCACACAGCTGAGGAAGGGCAGGTAACACTTCAGTCTGGGGCAGCCTGGAGTGATCTCCTGTAGGAAAGACAGAAAGAGGAAAATGAGGAGAAAGAAAGAGGGAGAAGCTTGTAATGGTGCAGAATGAGAAGAGAAAGTAAGTCTGGAAAAGAAGGATTAAATAAAAGAAGGGTGATCCTAGAAAAACAGTAGTATTTCTTTTCAGGATTCTTATATTGCCACTTCTGCAATCAGTAAGAGAAGGGCACCAGAGAGAAAGATGTGTGACAAAGAAAAGAAATACCTAGAAATTACATCCTCTTCACCAATTACTTTTTAGGAAGTCAGGTTACAAAATGGTCAGTAAAGGCTTCCTAGAGATTGGAGAAGAGAAATCTGAGAGGAGACCTCATCACAGTCTATAACTTCCTTGTGAGGGGAAGAAGAGGGGCAGGCACTGATCTCTTCTTTGTGGTGACCAGGAACAAGACCCAAGGGAATGGCCTGAAGTTGTGTCAGGGGAGGTTTAGGTTGGATATTAAAAAAAGGTTCTTTACCCAGAGGGTGGTTGGGCACTGGAACAGTTTCCCCAGGGCAGCGGTCACAGCATGGAACCTGATAGAGTTCAAGAAGCATTTGGATGATACTCTCATGCATGTGGTGTGACTCTTGGGGATGGTCCTTTGTAGGGCCAGGAGCTGGACTTGATGATCCTTGTTGATGCCTTCCAGCTCAGCATATTCTGTGATTCTGTGACTAGATGTCTTCATATGTAAACAGTCAATTTCTCTTTCTTGCCTCTTGCATTTCAATCCATTGCTATGCTACATTTATTTGATGACTTTGTGGAAAAGAGCTTAAGTCTGTAAGAACATTAAGCTTTTCTGATGAAAACTTTGCTTAAAAAAGTTGCCCCTAATATCCTTGCTCAAACTGGACAACAGACTTCTTACAGCAGCCCTTTAGGAAATACATATATATATATGTATACATATGTATATATTAAACAAAAAAAATATATATAATCTCACCCATAAGAAATAGAGGAGAGAGAAAATTGAAAGTTTACTCGTTCCTCACTCCATGCTTATGGCAGGTTTCATTGATTCCATTACACAAAAGGTTTACTTGTCAGGATTTTAATACAATTATTTCCCTCTTCCACTCTTAGGGTATCAAATGTCCATCAGGATGCAGAATGCAAGGACTGATTGATGAAATGGACCAGGATTATAGTAATAGAATAAACAAAATCAAAAGGCTGCTTGCAGATAATCAAAACAACTATAAAAAATCCAACCAGATAATTGTGGAAACTGTAAATGCACTAAAACCAAACCTGGACAGTGCTCATCGTAAGTATCTTGCACCCAGTTATATTACCAATTGCTGATTTTTTTTTTTGTGAATAAACAATGTGCAATGAAAATATGTGCTACACTGGACACAATTGTCAAGAACCAGAATAAGCATAATCATAGACTGTTAACTGCTAATTAGAAAAAAACATATGTAATTTTCATCTGCTCAGTATTATGAGAAATATGTTCCTAATTACATGTTTAATTACATGTCTCAAAATACGATACACATTTAGGAAAGAAAATCACGTGCATAGCTGACTGTGAGGATTTCTGTTTCAGAGGTTGATGAGACTTACGGTCTCGTGTCAGGAGAGCTGAGACGGAGAATTATGACATTAAAACAGAGAGTTGTCACTCAAGTAAACAGAATTAAAGCTCTGCAGAGCAGCATCCAGGAACAAGTGGTGGAGATGAAACGCTTAGAGGTAGGTATCAGCTACAGAGTTTCCATTCTTTCCAGGGCTTAGCTACTGGAAAAGAATATATCTGTTATACTGTACATGGTGAGCAGTACTCCCACTGGAAGAAAATACGATGCAACTCTCACAGGATCTGACTTGCTGAGACAAATCCCCAAATGAGTTGCTTTCTGTGTATCTTGCTTTTCTATTTCTGCTCTGTGGGAACCAGAGTGAGCTCTGTAGGACTCCTCATCCCATCTGATGTTTCTGCTCTCAGTTATCTGCTGATAACTGGTTCTGTATGAGACATTTCTCCTCCTGAAAGGAGTTGCTGAGCAGTTAGGAGGGGGACATGCTCTGCCCATGCCCTGTGCCGCCACTGCTGCTCACAGGCAAGGCTGGCATTAGGATCAATGTTCCCAGATTGCAACCAGTTCTGATGGTAATGCAAGAAAAATGCCTGGCACAAGCAGCAGTTTTGCTCAAAAGCCTATTTGATACCTCAATCAAAATCCAGCATTTGAGAGAGCAATGGTAACCCAAGATGACAGGCCTCACAGCAGGGCCACAACAGGCTCTGGGACATGTCCAGAGTCTTTCCCTCTCCTTGGTGAACCTATTTCTGCCCCAGTCCACAGAAAACATTCCCAGCTCTGCAGCGTTCCTTCCAAACCCAGGAAGATGCCCCTACACCCCAGGAATAAAGGGAGCAGAGATTGGGAACATGCTACAGTATGACTCCATGTGCACTGTGCTATTGCATGTGTTGTATTTACTATGGAAATAAACCTATGATGATTTCAAAACTGAACTTTGGAAAGTTCAACTGTAGATTGGAGATCCTAGGGCAGCTTCCATCTTTCCTCTGTCCAGTATAGGATACACTTGCTTGAGAAAGTCAGGAAAACTCCCTAACCAAATTATTTCTCTCTGGTTATGCAGGTGGACATTGATATTAAGATACGAGCTTGCAAAGGAACCTGTGCTAAAAGTTTTGACTACCAGGTGGACAAAGAAGGCTATGACAACATCCAGAAGCAGCTTGCCCAAGCCAACTCTATCAACTTGAACCCAGAGCTTCAAACAATCCCCCTGAGCACACTGAAAATGAGGCCACTTAAGGACTCTAATGTTCCAGATCATTTTAAACATAAGCCTCTGCCAGAAATGCAAGCTCTGAATATAATTAATAACATCAAGCAGATGCAAATGGTATTAGAAAGACCAGAAACAGACACAAACCCCTCCCGAGGCGACAGCCCATATCACATGTCAGAATCAAGGGGGGATGGACCTTCATACAGCAGCAAATTGGTTATTCCTACTCGTGGGAGAGAAACCCCTAGTCTGGAAGACAAAACCTCCTCCTCTGTTCGTAGATGCACCAAAACTACCACCAAAAAAATTGTCAGTGGCCCCGATGGCCCTAGAGAAGAAGTAGTTGAGAAAACAGTTTCTTCTGATGGCTCAGATTGCTCCTATTTACATGGAGCAGGAAATGCTGGAGGGGAAGGGAGCACTTACCACTTTAGTGGCGCAGATGGTGTGCACAGGCTAGAGAAGTTATACCCTGAGCTAGAGTCATTTTTTACCCCTGACTCTGCATCCACTGCCAGCAAGCACGTCAGTGAATCTAGCAGCTTTACAACTAGCAGACACACAACTGGCACAGGCAGTACCAGTCATTCAGGGACTTATGGGGTGAAAGACAAATTTACAGACTTAGGAGAGGAGGAGGAAGATGACTTTGGAGGACTTCACCTTCAGCCATCTGGATTCCAGTCTGGCAGTGCAAGACGTTCCAAGACTGTAGTGACCAGTGCCTCTTCTAGTTTCAACAAGGGAGGCTCCGCTTTTGAAACCAAATCAGTAAAGACCCGTGAAATAACTGAGCAGCTAGGTGGGGTGGAACATGATCAGAGTGCAGAGGACACCCCAGACTTTCAGGCACGCAGCTTCAAATCACCAGGAGGGAAACGAAGGAGAACCAACACTGGGAAAGGTAGTTATTGAGGTAGTGGAGCTGAACTCCATCCATAACCAAACTGGGACATTGGTTTTAGACACTGTAGTACAACAGTGTGTTGATAAAATGCAAGCACTGTGTCTGTTTGTTGTCACCTCAGAAACAAAAAGGAAAATATTTCATTAACACTTGGGTATTACATAGACAATTCACAATTTAAGAAGTACGTAAAGTTTTCTTTTCTGAATTCTTTTTAATGTTGCCTGTAACTATACCTAATGTAGTCTGAGACATGTTTAACAATTTTCCTCTGAATTAATGGTATTTGGATTCCTCTGAACCTTTTATTAAATTTTGCTGATAACTTCTGTCAAACCAGATCAACTTTTCTTTTTAGACTGTGATGATATCCGCCAGAAACACACTTCTGGTGCCAAAAGTGGCATTTTCAAAATCAAGCCAGCGGGATCCAATAAGGTTTTGTCAGTTTATTGCGACCAAGAGACCACTTTGGGAGGATGGCTATTGATCCAACAGAGAATGGATGGATCAGTGAACTTTAACCGGACGTGGCAAGACTACAAGAGAGGTTTCGGCAGTGTGGACAGCAGAGGGCGAGGAGAGTTTTGGCTGGGCAATGAAAACATGCACTTGCTGACTCAGAATGATACTCTCCTTCGGGTGGAGTTAGAGGACTGGGATGGAAATGCTGTATATGCAGAGTATATCGTACAGTTAGGGTCTGAAGCAGAAGGGTATGCCCTTGCTGTGTCTTCCTACGAGGGGACTGCTGGGGATGCACTGATTGCTGGCTGGCTGGAAGAGGGCACTGAATACACATCCCATGCCCAGATGAAGTTCAGCACCTTCGACCGGGACCAGGACCACTGGGAGGAGAACTGTGCAGAGATGTACGGGGGCGGCTGGTGGTACAACAGCTGCCAGGCAGCCAATCTCAATGGCATTTACTACCTGGGGGGCCACTATGACCCCAGGTACAATGTTCCTTATGAGATTGAAAATGGCGTAGTCTGGCTGCCATTTAAAGCCTCTGACTATTCCCTCAGAACCGTTAGAATGAAAATCAGGCCCATAGAAACCTTGTAGAAAGACAGGCTTTTAATATGTGTTATGACTACAAGTTGAAAAGATTTTTTATATGTATTTGCATGATGTACCTTTACTCTGTGAATTTGAAGGCAACCGGGCACATCTGTGGCTTAAAAAATAAACAATGATTAATTATCAACAAAAGAGTTCTGTGATCTTATTTTTAACTGAAAAGCCTTTTAAAGGAAATACTGATTAAAAAACCCTTTTAATATGAACTTTTTCTATGTCTTTGACCATGTCTTTGTCTATGTATTTGGCAGCTCACACCTTGACTTGAGATAAAAATATTTACAATTTGAATTATTTACTTTGTTTAGGAATGCTAGAGAAGTAAAAAGATTTAGAAAACAAAATCCTGCCTCCACTGACATGAACTGTGAAAGTCTGACCAAGTTCAACACTCACTCTTCTGGGCTTTCTCCTTTTATTTCTATTTCAAGGGAAGCACAAAGCACAATAGCAGTGGGAGTCAGCTCTCAAGCAAAACAGAGGGTGATTTGGGTTATCACTCTTGCCACACACCTAATATGAAATACATTTTGATAAATGATGCCTGTGGTTTAGAACTGACTTTTAAGAATCTCCTAAGCTTTGATTTTATATATGTATAGAGAGAGAACTTCCATCCCACTAATGAATTCTAGATAGCTTGCCATGCATCCTATAGCTTCAAAGTAAGACAGTTCTGTGATAACTCGTCAAAACACAACTCCCAAGCCAGGCTGTTATTTTCCAGCAACCAGTAAAAGGTCATGACTCGAACCAGCACAAGGAAGATGAGAAGCACCTGAATGTTTCTCAACACATGTGCCAAGCAAGGATTTTTCTACAGACAAGGGCTTTAAATCAGTTTGCTGACAGTGTGTCATAAGGATCTTTTAGAAAAAAGTTGGCTGCATGGAAAACCAGTTATATTGGTTACACAATTATACAAGAACATGTTGCATTCACCTTTATAACTTATGATATAAAATTACACAAATATTTACACGGATTAGTATTTCTGTGCTTCTATTGAGAAACAAGCATGAAGAAACCTCCTTGTCTCCAGTCTCACTGGCATGTTGTATACCATTCAATAATATCATCAAATATTGGCAAAGCAGCTCACTTTTAGCCTTTTTCAGTGCTTCTCAAACACAGCCACTGTCTAACCTTTTTGGAAAGTTTGCTGAAGAGCAAAGACATCTTTACAGTCATGTGTGAAGAAGTGTCTTTGCTTTTGGAAAATGGGCTTCTCCTTTACACCTTGTATTCTTGTTCCTTAGCTTCAGTGGAAACCTGTCTCTGGGGATGTGGAATATTTGCACTCATGTAATGAGATGCTGCTATTATGTCTCCTTCTTGTTCTCCTGAACTTCATGGATTAAATAAACACTAGAGGTTTCAGATGGAATCCATCCACCCCAGTGATCCAGGTCCCTTCCTTTGTGGAGGAAGGCGGTTCCCTTTGAGAATGTTGATCCCATCTTACCAGGGCTGGAAAGTCTTGTCTTTGCTCCAGGGAGCCTAGACCACTAGCTCTGATGAAATATCCAACCTCCACCTACCCTGTGGTTGGAGTCATTACTCTAATCCCACAACAGTGATTGTGTGAAAGACATATAGTATTTTATTCTATAATAAAAGGATGTGGGAGGGTGGAAGGGATATTAAAAGGCGCAGTATGTGAAGCAGGTCCCAGAAAAGGGCATATTTTATCCAGGATGCAGGATTTGAACTGAGTGGTGACCTATCCATTTGTTCAATACTGTCTTTTCACTTAATTTCTTCTCGACTTGTTATACAAGTAGTTATTATTGCTTTTATTATATAAAATAAAATCATGGCTAGGCTTCGTGAAGATTTGCAAGGGCTCTACCCACGCTTCCTACAAGCATGCTGGTGGCTAAAAAGGCCAATGTGAGATAGGCAAGTCCGATTGCAATAAAAGAAAATAACTGTCCCTTATGTGTTTGCTTCTCCCCAGATTATGCATAAATAGTTAGGAATCACATGAAGAATATTTTAGTTTTAAGATTTTAATTCATTTTTAGAAAACATTTTAAAATAATGCTCTCCCTCTTTAACAGTGGTATAGAAGACTTTTGTAAAACAGTGAAACAAGTTTCAATGTTGTTCTGCACTAGTTAATTCTGTCTTGTGAACAAATGAAAAATGGAAAAAATACACTTGTGAGTTATTTTCATTAGTCAGATTTTGATTTACTTTTGGCATAGATTTTCACCCTAGGTCACAATATGCTTGTACATACATATTTGGTTCTCATGTATAAAGATAAACCTGAATATCATACTAAAAAGATAACCATGTACAAATGCTAAAAGAAAATCCCTGATTCTGCACGTTTTGATAATGGTTATTGTGGAAAGTATGGCCGGATTTTCATGCTCATCTTCTTCATTGAATACCATGACCCTTTCCAGTTCATCCATACAACACCATCATCTGTACCATGTTTTGCCATATCCCAGCTGTAGGTCCCTCCCCAGTAGTATCTGCCATTGGGGTTGGCTGAGTGGCAGCGGTTGTACCACCATCCACCACCGTCTTCTTTAGAGCACTGTTTCCTTGGATCTGAAGTTAACCTGATAAGGGGGGAAAAAAAGTGTTGAGAGTGACCGATGTAATATAAGCAGACAGATCAACAGAGTACCTATACCTGCCATGTCCTGAATTTTTCAAACCATAATAAACATTTAAAGTCCTCTCTGAACTTTCTGTAAAAGATTGGCCATCACAAGTGTGTGCTACACAGTGCACTTAGAAAGTGAGGCAGCTAAGGAAAAATAGGCAAATTTTAACTGCATCTCTTTGGAAGTGTCATTTTAATTTACTGATTGGTAACTACAATTATTTGCAGATCATAATGATAATTCTAATATCAATGAAATTTAAAGATTTAAAACAATGAGAAATGTATGTCTTTCCTAATCTAAACAATTCCTTTATTATGACTATGTAATCAGGTATTAAGCACAATTTAGAGATACAGTGCTCAGTTGTGCACTTTACAACTGAGCTCCTGTCTTCTGAGTAGGCAGAACTTTGTTTTTCAAATGGACATGCTACCTGTCTCTTCCTTCAGGAACCATTTTATATTATTGCAGTGAGCACCAATATTCCTACTTAGCAAGACTGTTCTCAGCACTGCCACCATCAGTCTCTGACAATGAATATATCATATCCAGATTTGCTGCGTTGTTTATAGTAAGTTACTCATGGAATCAGTAAAATTCTGCTTGCTTGCCTCTTACTTGATTGTGGAATGTCACTAAGCTAGTATATAGTTTTACCTGTCCTTGGCTACGCCAAGAGAATTGCTTGGATATTTGACTGGTAACTTGCAGGGTTAAAACATATTTTGAGATATTACAAAAACTAATGGTAAATTAAAGAAATATTCTATATTCAGCTCTATTTTATTTTAAATGTTCAGTGTGAGTACGTACCATCCATCATTGTCTCTGTCGTAAGTACTGAAGAACATGCCGTTGTGAATTGTCATTGTCCTGTTTTCTCCATGTACTTGTGAAGCTCCTTCCATTAGTGCATTGCCTGCATTGCCTTTGTAGTTACTAACTGAAAGCTGATACTTGTTTCCTTCATTCTGTATGGTGAAACCTCCATAATGAGCTGATACTTTATCACCATTCCAGTCCTCCATTTCAATTAATACTTCAGTGGGCCCTATTTTGGTAAGCTGACTGATCTTGTCATTTCCAAGCCAGTATTCACCTGAGAAGCAACACGTGAGACCTCCGTGAAATAGACTTCCCAATATACTTTAAGACAACTTTATTATTTGCCTATAGGTCTGCTGAAGTGGATTAGTTAATTTAAAAAAACAAAAATCAAAGAGCTTCAAAAAACAGGATAAAACTATTTCAGTAAGAGGACCTCTTTGAGTTTCATGCTATGTGTTTTACCTGGTGTATCACAGTAGTTCTTCCCTCCACTCTTAGCAACATTTCCAAATCCTTTTTTATATTGATCCCATATTCTCCCAAAATTAACGCTGCCATCCTGGCGGTTCTGAATCAAAGTCCAGCCTGCAGGAGCAACAGTATTTAAGATTAAATTGCCAGTACAAAAGGGGCATCAACCCTCAATATACAGCCCTTCTAACTTCATCTCAGGACAAGATCATATGGCTTCCTTGCAGCAGGTCCTTCACTGCTTCTGAGCTCAGCTTTGCCATTTTTGCTCAACATCTAAGCATTACCTTACTTCGTAAGGAAAGGTGAATAAAACCAGAAGTTGAAGGAATGCCCTGGTCTTTTTTCTAGTGCATAGTAAGGAATGAGCCAGGCTCTCCTTGCCTGCCCACGTCTACATCATCCATTCTGGTCACAGTAAGATACCTATACAATCTATTTCCAGTTTCATTATAGAAGTAGCCTATTGTGCATCAGCAAATACCAAAAAGACTTGCCTGAATGAATCAGATTTAATTTTCAAGTAACTAAAAAAGGTATCACTCCATACTTATTTGTAAAGATGCAAATTACTAATTATTTTTGGTAGCATCCATATTAATTAATATTTTAACAACACAGTTATTTCACACTAACCTCCATTATCTGTTTCCATGTCACAGTACACTCTGTATGGTTTGACGAAAGGATCTGGCTGGATGAGGTACATTTCAGATGTCTCGCCTCCCTTTCTGATTATATCCTCACATTCTGCAAGAATAAACCGGAGACTGTTACTGGAAGAGCTGTGAAGTTCTTCAACAGTCTTCTTATCCTTTGGTTTGCTGATTATAAGGGAAAATTTTAAAATACATATATTATCTTATTTTCATTTCGATTTTTGTGATAAATCAAGTAAAAAGATCAGGGAAGAAAGAACAATGTACCTGCACTGTTCAACTTTTCCAAACAGGAATTTCTAGAACTTGAAACTGAGTGATGGAAGACAGTATACTTTACAATGAATGTTTAACAGCCTTTCTTGACTGAAGAAAATCAAGACTACAACTATGATAGTCACAAATGTATCACCTCCACCTGACAAAGACCCTGCAGCACATATTTCATTAAAATGCTACTGGTCACTTATGAAGACTGATGTTGGGTAAGAGGATCTTTGGTCTGACCAATACAGGCATTCATAGAAGTTTTTTGGATTTTTTTATCTATGATCACTTTCTATCTTTCCTGCTATCCTAATCAATTGCACAGGCTTCAGATGCATGTTCAAACCAATTGAATGATGCATCTATCAATTTTCACAGTGATATAAATGGGAGAAAAGATGCCATAATAGTTGAATGAGTACCTTTGCCTGAAACCACTGGAATATTACAGGATACAACACATGGGGAACGGCAGTAGTCCACCTGGGTTGCAATGGCATTTTCTAGCTTTTGTATCTTTTTGTGTAAAGAATCCACAACTGCACGAAGGACCCTGAGGCTAGATGGGATGTTATTGTCCAGATTATCCTTTATATAATTATAATGCAATTCCACTTCTGTGTTGTACTGAGAAAGTAAATCATCATTGTCTAGGAAAGCAAAGAGATGAAAAGCATATTAGTTTTCAGCATGTTTACACAATTAGGAAATGAAGAGAAATCTATAAACAGAATTTGAGATGCCCCTTCTTTCCTTAGCAGGGAGGAAGGATAGACATTTCTTTTGCTTAGTTTTCTACAAGGTGCAAAAATTATGCAGGTGTTCTCAGGAAAGTGGTGCATGTGCACCGTTGTTTCTTTGCTGTCTCATAGATTTAACAGAGATGTTATATTCTGCCAAAGAGCTATAATCCCCTTCTTTCTGTGGAACCATGGTGTCAAGCCAGAGGCTGGTCATAAATGGAGGGGATGGACATAGGAAAGCAGGTAAGGGTGTACATACGACCCTTACATTTAGGGGCCTCATGAATCTTGCTTTGGTATGAGATCCATTCCTGAAGAGGACCTGGTCAAGGAAACCTGCTTTGCAGATATTCCACTGTATTTTTAATTTATTTTTTTAAGAAGTCCTACTAACAAGTAACTGGAGGAATGCCAATAAAACTTCAATAACATTTACACTAGTAATTCATAGAAATAGCATACCTTTTCTTTGTTTTTGCCTCTTTACCAATTTATCATCTAGAATAGTCACATATTCAAAGAAAGTTGAAGAGCTTTCAGACAGTTTGCTCACTTTGTCTTTTAGATCATAAACAACTGGTTTTACATTCTTTTCCTGTTTTAGCAGTGTAGTTTGCAGCTCACATCCAGTTGGACACAGCACTCCCTTAAAAGAAGCAAAAAGGGCTGTGAATAAACATCAAGACAAAAAAGTTCTAATCCCATCAGTGACCAGTCATACCTTTGAACACACTGAGGAGTTTTCAATGTGAGACCAGATATTTAAGCATCTAGATAAGAAATCGAAACATTCAACTTCTACAAAGAAGCTGTACCCTGGTGATTGGGAAGGATCCCTCTTTTGTTGAAGCTTTTTAGAAAACCCTCTCTCATCACGCTTTTTTGGCCCCCTATCTGCTTTTCACTTTTCTGCACTGCTAAATGTTCACTGTGCTAAGCCACCTGAACTATGTCTAAAGCTTGTCAGGAGCTACCTGGTGCCCATACATGTTTATATCTACCCCTTTCCTCTTTTACTAGCCTCAGAGAATCAACCACATTCTCTACCATTGTTGCATATACCTCTCATGAAATGACCATATGATTCATTAAAAAATTATCAGCTCAAGAAGTTGAGCACCATTGCTCCTGCAACAAGTGCTGCATCATCAAGGGCAGCAGTATTTTGAAAAGAGATGGGAAATTCTGACATCCTGTGAGAACCAAAATACTCAGGCAGCATGAGACTCTACCACAACCATGTATTCATTATGCTTTAGCAGACTTCATTTGTTGGCAGCCTTCACTCAAATTTGCTCTCAGACACTAGGGTGTCTCTCAACTCCTTAACAGCTTGCATTTTCCATCAGGGAGCACAGCAGGGACAGTGTGATAGACTCCTGCAAGGCAGCAAGGGGTGTGCCAGAACTCAGCATGCTTGTATGCCCTTCCCTAAGAGCTGGGACAGGGACTGACGTTAGACTATAATTACATCTTGAAACTAATTTTAAGAAAGACATGGGAAGTTAATTTCTTCTGGCCCCTAGGGTTCCTTAACATTATCTGAAATTGAAGCCAGCACTTCTGCAGACGTTTTTCTGTCTTTACTAGTTACCTAAGCAAAGCCACACAGAAGGCACAGGCTAACCCACAGATAACTTCCTTTCCTCATTTATGGTTCAACTCTCATCTCCCCATCTTCACTGTAGGCAGGACTCCGTGACATTACTCTTCTGAATGCAGTCCTACCAAATCTAAGCAACATGAAGAAAAGCTGGACTGCTTTAAATGAACAACTGTCCCTTATTTGTCAAGGAGAACTCTGTGTTAGATGCACTAGAAGAAAAAGACAGTATGTCACCAGCTGTTTCAACAGGTAGACACCTACCAGCTCCTCCAGAGGATGCTTGCAGCCCCCAGCATCAGGATAGGTGACACGTTCTTTCTTTTCCCCCTTCTTCCCTGGTTTTGGGGGCCGGGGCCGGTACCCAGCCCCGCTGATGGGAGGTGCCACAGGTCGCAGTGTGGGGGCCGCTTCCCGCCTTTTGTCCAAAGGTCGGTGGCCTCGAACTCCAAACCCAGGGTTGTCATCCTGCAGAGTCAGGGGGAGAGAAAACTCTCTGAATCTGGGATTGCTACTGTAAAATGCGATGCACAGGGTGGAGGCATCCATTCAGCACTCTTTAGTATTTTAAACAGCAAAGAATGCCACGGAGTGGAACGAAAAGGCCATAAAGGAAATATTATACTGACATTAGGTAAAAGTCATTGCTATCCCCTCCTTTGTAAAACTAGACACACCCCCTCTACCTAGATAAACTAAAAGTCTTCAAACCAAACTAAAACAATATTTCAGTAGCCAATTTTCACCAAGGAATAAATTTTATATAGTTAAAAAACACTAAGCATCATGAAACTTGGAGTAGTGGAGACAAAAAAAAATAGTAATTAGAAATCCTTGAGGTAAGGAAGCATATTCAGCAGCACATTATCAGAGCCACAGTTTTTTATTGGGCTACAGGAATATCTGGAAGGCCTCAGAAAATCAGGCCACCGTCAAATACATCGTCAGGTCTCAGGCCAGCTCTTAACTGATGAAATTCAAAAAAGCGTTCAATAACATCTCTCAGAGTAGGTTTTCAGAGCTCCCTCTGGTGCATACATTCCCCCTATCTGCCAGAAATTGAAAAGTCTAGAAGGCTGAGCAAAGAAAACATGTCTGGTCCCTAAGCACTTATTCAAACTAAACCATAATTGTTTGAAATGCTGAATCAAAATCTATGGCCATCTCCAATCTCACTCAGACTTAGCTAAAAATAACAAACAACAAACATTTGCAAGGATCAGGATTAGAGGCTTCAAGTGTTTTCAAAAATAGGCAGCATACAAAACACAGAATTGCTGAAAATGATTTAACACATTAGTGTTATCAGTAGTCAATGTACAGGCACAAGTGCTTAGATTTTGTAACAGAAAACCTCACTACCCTATTGCACTTTTGCAGGGATTTTCAAACTATAAAAAAATGTACAAAAATTCTAAATTGTGTTTCCACTAAAATATTTTACTTAAACAAAAATAAATATAGGTTAAGCCATTATTTTAGATTGATTGCTCTTTTGTTTAGCAATTGCTACCACTTCATTTTCAATGTAAAGTTATATGAACTGGCAGTTTATTTAGTTTCCCTTTTTTTCAATGTCTACTGAATCTGTAGAAAAGTTTTTAGTGTCTTTGAGACAGGACATTATTAATATACATTTCTACTTCTTTGTATCCAATAATAATTGTCTGTAACATCAAATGTCAACATTACTAAATTAATATCCTTAAATAAATTCAGCTGATTTAACTAATATAAAAGAACTAATCTTACCATGAAACATCCTTCATTCCCTACAGAAAAAGAAACAGGAACAAAATACCTCCAAACTCAGAAAATAACTATTGTGCAGTTACATATATAAAAGTTACTTTTTGGACATTTCAAGTGGAAAAAGAACATTCACTGGATCATCTTTTCCCACAGTTTCTAACTTAGCTACCTCACATAAGCTAAGTCATACATGCAATTAAATTAAATAAATTAATTAATAATTCTTAATTATTAATTGATATCAGTATTACAACCTCATCGTCATAGTCAATAGAGCCCTGGGGTTTAACAGAGGAGATACAGAGCAGGAACAGCAGGAGGAGTTTCATGGTGCTGGCTTGTTTGAGCAGCTCGGGGACCTTCTCTCATCAGCAGCTCTGACAGGGAGAGGTCCCCTCCGTTCTTATATGTATACACAGCAACACTAATTTCCAGTTTCACTGTGATAGGACCAACCCTTCTGAGCAATCACTGTTTCTCTGTTAATATTCAACCTTTCTTTTCTCTGTGTGCTTGAATACATGTTGTTGAGCAATTTCTCTGGACAACTCTTATCTATATGTCCCAAAGACCTCTGTTGATGCTGGCATCAAATACATGTTCAAATCCTTAAAAGTACCTCCTGCCCAGATTACACAAGGTCACCATTTTCTCAAAAAAAATGCTGGAAAAATTGACAAAGAAAATTGTCAGATGTCACACTGTGCTGTTTCCTTTTTTCTCTCTACTAAAAATGTCAGTGTTTCAGAAATGTATTAAATTTGAAGTAAACTCACATCACACAGATTGCTACATTTTCTAAATAATTCTTATGGTGCTTGCCTGAAGGAATGCAAATATTTGAGTCTTTTTACATGCAAGTAAAAAAATATTATATTAATTACATTAATAATTGTGAATGAAAGAAACTATTTGATCTAGTAAAGATCAGATGAATATTGTAAGCATAAACCAACATTATTCCATCAGTTTTGCCTTGTGGTATTGTAAATGAACTAAGACAATTACATTTTACATATTATTTTGCTGGTTTCCTTTTTTAATACAAAAAATATGTATGTCAAATATTATTTAAATGTTTTGAGTAATCTTTTAAGAGAATATAGCATGAAGTTACTGAAAATCATAGTGGAATACTCAAACATGCTTTCTGATATTTCATGAGAGGTTGCATATCACCACTCTCATATTTTTTAGTTTTAACATTTCATTGTTTATATCCTGTGATTTTCTCATGCATTATAAGTGATTATAATGTATAGAATTAAATAAAATATGCCAAGTGAGAGCCAGCATGGTTCATTGAAGTGATGTATATCAATAATTACACACATGAAGGGACTCAAACTCTGATTTGAACTTCCATTTCAAAGACTAACTATGGAGCGGAAGATTTTACGGGAAGGAAAAATAAGAACAGCTAAAGTTGATTGATTTAAGCCTTTTTCCTGTATTCGTGCTGTTGTCAGAATTCTAGTAAACTATGGAGATTCACAAAATATGAAAACTGTTTAACCTGATCGGTTTAATCATTAAACAGTTTGGACCAAAATCAGCCTAGGCTCAAGGGGCTCTAACTCCACTGAGTGTGATCTCTTGCATAAGGACATCACCAACACTGTTAGATTTGGAAGAACACAAACTTCTTCCTACAGGCATTAAAGAAATCTGTCTAAGGCCTAAACTGACACCATTAACATGTTATTTCCACTTACGGATGCTAGCCAAGATATTATCATTGATTCTGGGAATCTCCTAACCTTAAATACAGTTTTCCCTCCATGTACCTCTGAAGGAAGTTCAGTCACCCTCACCTGACATGTAAAGAAAGGACACAGTCATCTTGAACCCTTGCCCAGGGCTTATGGGTAACTTGTGGTACAGCGGAACTAAAAAAGGTCTCACTAGTCCTGAGCTGGAAACATAAATTATCCTGGATCAGTTCACCCAAACATTAATTACATACATGATATTTGTCCTAAATCTATTTTGAATTCATCAGCAGGTTCCTAAGTAACTTACAGTGTCCTCCTTCACACATTAAGCCCTCTTTGGCTCACGATGAAGGAGCATGGCTGTGTCTGTGTAGAGGGTGCCATAGACTGGATGACAGCGGAACCCCCAAGCCAGCTGCAGAGTCCCAGCATGGGAAACCCCCAGGATTACTCTGCCTTCAGAGGGATTTCCCCTTTGAAAGGCAGCCTTTGACCCTCTCAGCTCCAGTACTTTTCATCGGCTTCCTCAGGAGAATTGGGTGATTGTGTCTCTCCAAGGGTTCACCATGAACAACACGTGTATGTCATACCACAGCAGGTTTGTGGCTGTGCTCCAAATGACCAGATGCCCCAGGGTGGGGGCCTGTCTGCACTGGGAATGTTTTACCTGGAGACTTTTATCAGCAAAAGCAGTCCAAATTTGGAATGGCATACAGAGGAGTCTATGCTGGCAAACATACATATATAGAGAGAAGAATTTTGGCAGCAGATGTTGACCTCTGCTAGCATCTTCATTACAAGATGTGATTTTTCTCTCTGGCTCACAAGTCATTACAGTCAGGTTGACACTTTCTAAGGATTGAATGAAGCTGTGTGAAGAACCAAAACTATGGCTTAGATTTCTTCTAAAAATTATATCAAAGAGGATTTCTCTTCAAAACAGAACAAACTATCTTTTTTTCTTCATACTCCCTCCTCCAATTCACGTGGTAATGAGGTGTTCCCGGAGTTAACGTGGTGGTGACATCACAACACACCTGCTAGAAGTGGCAATAATACAACATGGACCTGATGGCATTCCAGGACATCCCTTTGTACAGTACTTTTGTCCTAAAAAGGCACTTACTGGCAGAGGCATGTGTGTTTTGAGGAATAACTATTTGCTTGCTGCCCTTCTTGTTTGTTGTGCCAAAGGGTCTGCCAGTGATGCAACTTTTACACAAAGTCCGGTCCTCAGGTGAGTTGCAGTCACCAGATCATGGCTGAATGTATCCCCTGAGGTGATCTTGGGGAACAGAACCTTCTTGGCTGATGGTGAGCTATAGTGTTTACTAATTTAAATATAGCTCTTGATTTAGAAATGTCCTTTTAAACAGGTGGTGTTGTAATAGTGTCATCCTATGAAAAGAATATTGCAAACCTAAATGTTCATTTCTACTGTGATGAACACCCATATTTCTTATTTGCTTTTAGTGGTGACAAATATTACTTCAAAGGTTTCTTGTAAATGATAATCAATGCTATCTTCATGTTCTGGCACCAAGCGTGTTCTAAAACACTAGTGAGTAGGGCTATTCACTTTGGCTTAATACAACACTAAAAGCTCATGAAAATTTCTAATCACCTTCTACAAAGTACTGCTTACAAAAAAGTACATAGTTTGGTATTTCCAGAATTACGGTTGTAGATGACATGTAAGAACATATCAAGAAGTCACATATAACAAAGGAAATAATAAAAAAGGCATATTCTTATTAATATTACTGACATGATTTATTGAAGTTCCAGGACTAAATTTCAGCTTAGACTTTCTAGAAAAAAAAATATTACAAACATTAATTTGTCCTCTGATTTTCTAAAGCATTACAAGGACAGCAGCAAACAAGTTGAGATTATAAATTTCTGAGGGGAATGTTTACTTGTAAAGAAAAGAGAGCAACTACAGCAATTACAGGGCCATGTGAATATTAGGAATAACAGTTACAAATAGCATAGACAAGTTTTCTTGCTAAATATAAATGGGGATTTTTAAAAATTTGCTACCAGAGCCTGTATTTCAAATTTAGTTTCCCTTAAAAAGGTAGTAAAAATAAGCATGATTTCTTTCAACAGGTAAAAGAAAGGAAACAACTATCACTCTATATGTTGCCAGAGGTTAGCCTTTAAACCATTTCCATGCATCAAATCCACCAATCAGTCAAGTAGTTGATCAAGAGATACAAGCTGATGTGTGTAAACTTTAAAATAATAATAAAAATACATCTATTCTGTTTGAAATACCTTGCCCCCTAAATCTGCCTTCAAATATTGTATATCATCAATCTAACCTCACCAGTCCAAGAGGTCATAACAGACTTGCCCCATTTTGACACACTGCCCTGTGGAGTTTGCACCCCAGGCTGCAATTTGAGCAAGGACAGACAGTGCTCCCCCTCCTAGAGGTGTTGTGCTGACCTTTACTAGAGGCTCTGAAATCCGACAGGGATTGCCAGCACCACCAGAGTGACTACCAAAATAGGTGGTCATGTTAAACACAAAACCTGGATGAGTGGGCTTGAAACTGTGCGGGCAATATTGTGCCACTGTTAGCGGCACAATGTAATCGACACCTCTCCACCTCCACCCACACTGGGAACTGGGGGTCAAAGCCACTTGGAGCACATTTCCATCACTGTTTCTTAAGTAACTAAATATAAACCACCAATGCAGCCATGAGAAATGACTCATCAACTGCAGAAAAGAGAAGGTTATTATGTCAAGCAGGCAATTGTGTCAGAAATAATCCCAGGTTAATGCTGTCCCGTGGCTAATAAAGAGGTTTGAAACAACTGGTGTTGCACTGGATTACTTTTAGTCCGAGTGGGTTTGTGAACTGTTCACAGCTCAGGCGTGCAGACAGACAGAGTAAGTGGGTGGTATAGCACTAAAGAAGCGCATCGTGATGGTGTGACTGCAAAAGATAGGCTTGCCAAATCCCAGCTATTGCTAGAGGACAAGACTTCCTGAATTTAAGGGCAGATGAGCGTATGTGAAGAAAGTAGGTGCCTATTTCCAATTTGCAGATGCATTTGGTGATTCTCCTTCTGAAGGGAAGTGAAAAATCAGGTGGAGTATCAGGATATATTTGGGAAAGAACTGTAGCATCTGTCCTTTCACAGCCCACCCCCTGCCATGGAGGAGCAGGGCTTGGCAGCTTGTTCGCATGCTTCAGTCTCCACTGAAAAGAGGTTCTGTGGACCTAAACTAAATATACTTTCCCCCAAAGACAAGCCATAATGGCTAGCACCCTACATCACACTGGTTCTAAGCCGTGCGGCTTCCTCCCTGAGAACTTATGAGGATAAAAAAAAAAATAAAAAATGCTTCGAAGCTGTATCTGCACGACCCAACACAACAGGGAAGGCCGAGACTGTCCATAACACCTGGTGCACAGAGGAGCACAGCCATGGGGCAGAGGAGTCCAGATGTGGGGCAGAGGAGCCCGGCCGTGGGGCAGAGGCCCAGCAGCAGCCCTCGCTTCCGAAGGCGAACAGCGCCCCCTCCCGGCCGGGCCCGGCCCCGCAGCGCGGCACGGGGGAGACCATGGGCACGGACACGGGGCACAGGCAGGGACATGGACACGGGGCACGGGCAGGGACACGGGGCACGGACGCGGACACGGACACCTCTCCGGCCACAGGGCGCAGGGGTGTCGGGGCGGACGGGACCATGCTGCCCGTGCAGGGGATGGCCTCCAGGCGGTCCCTGAGTGCCTGCAGCGAGGGAGGCCCCGCCGCCCCTCCGGGCAGCCTGCTCTGCGTGCGGTCACCCGCGCGGGGAAGAAGTTCTTCCCCGTGTTGAGGAGGAACTCCCTGTGCAGCAGTTCCTGCCCGCTGCCTCTGGTCCTGCTGTTCGATCGCGGAGCAGAGCCCGACCCCATCCTGTTGGCACCACCACCCCTTTAGATATTGATAAACATCAATCGGGTGACTCGGGCTTCTCCAGCGGGGTTCGAACCTGAGGACCCCGGGACACCGACTGGTCGTGTCACGGCCCCGCCCCTCGCGTGTCCGTCACTTCCGGCGTGGCGCGGGCAGTGGCGGAAGTGGGTCGGTCGCGGCGGGGAGGGCGGACGGCGCCATGGCCGAGGTGAGGGCCCGACACCACACGGGGCTCCGCGGCTCGGCCCTGCCGCGGCTCTGGGGCCCCCGGACACACTAGGGAGCGGGGCCGGGCCAGCGGGGCGAGTCGGGTCCATGCGGGGACGGGGGCAGGGCATGAGAGGTGCCTGACCGCGGCCGCCACCGTCACTGTCCCCTCGGTGGGAAAGGCCGCTGGAGAAGAGGAGTCTGAGAGGAAACCTCATCGCACGTACAACTTCCTCGCGAGAGGAAGTAGAGGGCAGGCACCGGTCCCTTCCCTGTGGTGACCAGGGACAGGACCCGAGGGAATGGCCTGAACTTGTGTCAGGGCAGGTTTAGCTTGGATATTAGAAAAAGGTTCTTCACCCAGAGGGTGGTTGGGCACTGGAACAGGCTCCCCAGGGCAGCGGTCACAGCCCCAAGCCTGACAAAGTTCAAGAAGCGTTTGGACGACGCTTTCAGGAACGTGGTGTGATTCTTGGATGTTCTGCACGGGGCCGGGAGTTGGGCACTGACTTTTGTGGGTACATTCCAACTCAGGATATTCAGTGAGTGTGTGTTTCTGGGGAAGTGATGCCATTTTACCCGATCTCTGGGAGACGTATTGGCACTGTCAGCGCGTTGGGAAAACCGTAGCGGTTTTGGGAGGGTTTGGAAGTATAGCTGTAGAGAAGATCACTGGTTTTATGGGCCATGGAGTTGTTACTGTGGGGTAGGTATTCTGCACTTCTGAAAGCACATAGTGTTGTTAGGGTTATAGAATAAAGTGCAAGGACTGCTGCCCCGTACAACACTAAGAGCTGGTTTTTACAGAACAGCATCCGTAAAAAGTAGTTGCAGAAGCTTCTTACCTGTTGAGGAGGCGCTGTGTTATCTACTGCTCATTTTGTGACGTCAACAAGCTGCTGTTGTTGAGTGGGAATTAGCAGCTGTAATGCTTTTTCTTCAGATATGTGAAATTCCTAAACCAGTTCCCAGTATTGGGAATTTTTTCACTTAATGCCTGGGCCTTGCAAGAGCCCTCTGAGCCAGAGCAGAAACTTTTGTGTAAGAGCTGCTGAGTTAGAAGGGTAACAGACACTGCAAAATGAGCTGATGAGCAGACAGACAGTCTTCAGGGCAGGAAAACCTACAAGAGCTTGACGGGGAAAGCACCTGCACAGTGAACCTTGAGGGCTGGCCAGCTGAGTGAGAGTTGGTGCCAGAAGTTACTAATATAGTTTCCAGTTTGCTGCCATTGTTTTTTTGACATACAGAACGTACTGTCATGCAGAACTTTGTACCAAAGGAAGCAGGCTCAGATTCTAATGATCTTTTTTTACTATTGCGAGGAAAGTATTAATGAAAACATGAGTGGTGCTGCTGACAAGCCATTATTCTGTATAAGTTGTTAGCTTTCTAATTCTGCTTTTTATTTCCTGAATGGGATCTAAAGCATGTTTTGCTCATAGAAACCAACCAAAATTTTAAGAGGAAAACAAGTTTTGTCAGGTTTGATCCCATGTTTTCTCTCAGTAGATTGTGCTATGTTAAAATGAAGTGGCACTGTGCACAGAAACTGATGATTGCACGGGTTATTTTTGTGGTGGTAGTGAAGGGATTTTTTTCAGAATTGGTTATTTTATTTTCTACATACAGAAATTGAACTGGAAAGGAAGAGGGGAAAAAGCTTGTGTACTTGTGGATTTGTCACTTAGATACCAGTGCAGAAAGTTTGAACCAAGTTTTTGGCTAGCTTTTCAAAGCCTTGTCAGTTTTCAAGAAAGGGAATATTATTTTGGATAAACACTGCAGTAAAACAATTATCAGATAAGCTTAATTTTTTAGTTTCCAAGAACATTAGTTTTCTGTGAACTAAACAGTTGTATGTTGTCTAATAGTACTGAGAGCTGCAATTGATCCTTGGTTCAATTTATGTTTCAGTTTTCAATTTTTCATTTAATTATGTCCAAAGATATTTAAATTCTCTCTTTATTTTAGGAAGTCCAAAAGCATTCTGTGCACACCCTTGTGTTCAGGTCTTTGAAGAGAACCCATGACATGTTTGTAGCTGATAATGCCAAGCCTATCCCCTTAGATGAAGAAAGGTAAGAGCTGCTGCACTCAGTGACGTTAGAACTATGTTAATGGTTGTTCCATCTAAGTCAGAGATTCAGATGTTTCTGTAGTGTTAACAGTGTAGTCTTCAAGAAAGAAAAATATTAGAATTGTAAAGTATGTTTTATAACATCCTCTGTAAAGTATTTCAAAGCTTAATATCAATTCAGAAACTATGGTGTAATCAGGATTGTGCTTTACTCTTCCAACAGTCACAAAGTAAAAATGGCAGTCAAACTGCGCACGGAGTATGGCTCAGTTTTACACATGCCAACTCTCAAAGAAAACTTGAGAGAGAAAGGAGGCGCAAACACCGGGGACCCGTATGGACACAAACAATATTCTGGAAATCAAGGTTAGTTTG
Source organism: Campylorhamphus procurvoides (assembly GCA_013396655.1). Classification (NCBI taxonomy): domain Eukaryota; kingdom Metazoa; phylum Chordata; class Aves; order Passeriformes; family Dendrocolaptidae; genus Campylorhamphus; species Campylorhamphus procurvoides. The sequence continues at coordinate 1,110,858 of WBMV01008225.1, read as the reverse complement.
CTCTTAGTTCTATCTTTATCCTTTTTTTCATAACAGTCATACTGATATAAAATCAGAAGAATGCAGTCTAATGTTAATCCGTTGAAGTTAAATATGGAAATCAAAATACTTTTTTTTGATTGGTATTTTTCTTTCTAGGGTCCACAGGAGGTAAGTGTTTCAGAATAAGAAGGAAGGTTGTTTTAACAAAGGGAGTTATTGGGTGCTGTGGATTTTTATAGTGATTCATTACTAAAAAGTCATTTTTCGTAACATATGCTGCACATAGGTGTTAAAAATTAGTAATGCATTTCTCTTTTTTGCAAGTTCATGATGATCAAGGGCATGCTCTCTTTTTTTTCAATTTTCATAATATATTTACAGTAGTTTTAGCTATACAATTCTTGATGAGAAAACTCTTTATTTCAAATCCACAGGGTTTTTTTCAATTAATGTTTTGCAATGCATAAAATGTATATATATTAGGTAGATCCCATACAGAAATGTCTTTTCTAAAGGGGGCTAAATGTTGCCTCATTTTAGTTGAGATAGTTGATATTTAGTTGAGATTTTGCCTGAAGCGCTTTTTTTTGGAAGTATTTTGAAAGATGTTCAGAAACCATTTGTGTACTTGAATCTTTTTCCATGATATGTGCTTCAAAAGACAGCATGAAGATTTTTCTCCTCTTGATAATAGGTAGCCTCACCATTTAAATTAATTTTTTAAAAAATTGAGTTTTAGAAAATAGAGATAGTGAGAACAAATTCAATTAATGAAAATGAGCAGTGTCTGAGTACTCTGGAAGTGGTTGCTGGTTTCTTTTGCTATATATGACCCACTTTGTTTTCCCCTCCTTGCTGTTTGAGTGCATTATTTGCTGTGCAGTAAAAAAGGTAATTATTAATACAATATGTTGTTGTTCTTTAGGACAAGAGGTTGAGTATATGGTAACTGGTACACACCCATACCCACCTGGGCCTGGTAAGTAAAATTTTGCAAGTGGATTTTTTGGCTTCCTGTACACACAAGACAGCCTCCATCCTAGCAGGGCAGACTTCCTCTTGATGTGAATCTTTACTTGATAGTAGCAGATAATACCATTGGATTCTTTCATAGTGTTAACACAGAGTTTTGTGGCTGATAAATGTTCTGGGATAGAAAATAGGCAGAGGATTTAGGTCCAGATACAGCTCACTAGGCCTTAGTGTATATGAGCTTGCTGTCATCATTTGAATGGTCATTTGTTTCTGTGAGATTACACCTCCCTGGGAACATCATCACAAAAATGTTCTAGGAATCTTCTCTTACAAGACTCACAGATCCCTGGTGCCTCCACTGGTGTGCCAGAGTTGCACTTAGGATTTTGTTGTGAATAAAGAGGACATGATTCCCAGCAGAAGGAAGTTGAATGACAAGAGGGACTATATCCTGCTTTTCGTCACTGGAGCAGAAAGGTGTAGGTTTTCCCACCTTACTCTGAGGATGAGACTTTAGGGTCTAATAATTTTTGTGTCATTTGGTTTTGTCTCTGTGTGGAAGAGTTAGGTTTCTGTCTTGTTACATTGTCACTGTTACTGATCAATCCTGCCATGTTCTTTTGACAGTTTAGTTTTAGCTGTTGATCTTTTATTGAGCTAAAGTTTATTGCAGTTACAGTGGAAAATTTGTAGTGTCTTGGTTTGTAAGTTAACAAATGTGAGTGTTCAGTGGACTCTCAAGCATTTAAAAAACATGCATGGTTGCCTGTAACTTTGGGATCAAGACTTGCTCACAGTGGTTTCAAGTTTAGATTCTTTTAATTAGAATCGCGTATGTCAGGGTTAAAAATTAGTTGGTTTTTTTTGTTGATGTTTCTTGTTTTAACCTGAGTATCTTGCCAAATATTGGGTTTACTGTCAACTGCCAGAAGCTTGGTTAGGAAAAAAAATAAAGCAATGAGTTAAATTCACCAGTCAATACCAAAATTATACTTTGCAAAGAGTTTTTACATTTTTTGATCAAAGTGATCTGCTGTTCTTGAGATAAGGTTATAAATCATAACATGTAGTCTGAAATCCTCAGTCCCTCTTTTGTGGGACTAAACCTTTCGTAGTTTTGGCATCACTGTATGATGCCAACCACCACACAGGGATGGCATAATAAAGTGTACAGAAGGGCCTAAGTTAGCAAATTCTTCTCAGGACCATGTTTATTTCTGTGATGTTTGGATTTCCATAGCAGTTGAAGCTGGAAAAAAGATGGATGCTGCTCCTAGTTAGATTTCTTTTTTTGTTTCCAACACCAGAAATACTGTTTTCTACTCTAGAAGTTGTGTACCTTCATATGTAGTAGAATCAAGATGGAAAGGATTTGAAGCAAAATAAAGATTGTGCTAGCTTTGACTTACATGTGAAAATGTCATTGAAGGATGAGATTTATTACTACAGGCTTGTGTCAGGCCCTTGTTTGCAGATATATGTATATATATGTTTGTATAATACACTGGTTTTTAGTATCTGTTACATGGAGTTGTCTCTGTTTTTGACATGTTATTTTTCTTCCAGGTGTGGCTTTGACAGCAGATACCAAGGTCCAGAGGATGCCTAGTGAATCTGCAGCACAGTCCTTAGCTGTAGCACTTCCTGCTTCTCAGTCCAGGTACTGCTGTGCTACCTCATTACACTTGTTATTTATAGGAATGTCAAGGCACATCTCAGAAGCTAGGATAAGAACTACTTTGAGTAATTTGAATATTCTCATTTTAAAGTGTTTAAAGAAACTGCCTTTAGTGTGCCCAAGCATTCTTTTTCTGTGTGCTTTTTTTGTATATCAGGAAAGGCAATGGGTAGAAGTTGGGACAAGGGAAAATCTTTTAAGGTAGAATTGAAAAAACGTGAAGTTTTGTGGATGTCCTGTACCTTGAGATGGTCAGGCCCTGGACAGGTTGCTGGGAGAGATTGTGGGTTCTCCATCTTTGGGGTGTATAACACTCAACTAACTGCATGCAGCCCTGTGATGCCTTATCGCTTAGTAGGAGAAAGTTAATTGCAATTCATCAACCACTTTCATTCAACCTAGGCTGGATGCAAATCGGACAGCTGCTGGTGTGGGTGACATTTACAGGCATGCTGGAATATCTGAGCGTTCGCAACCTCCTGGGATGTCCGTGGTGAGTCTGTTGCATATCTAATGTGAAAAGTACATGGTGTTGACTAGATTGCTTCTGGATCCATTTGTGTAAGGTGTGGAAATCTCCTGATTGACTAAATTTAATCAGTGGTGAGAAGGCTTTAGGTTTTGGGTGAAGAGGCAAGCTACAAAATATAAGAGTAACCTTCCTTTTAACTTACAGGCTATGGTGGAAGCTGGTGGAAACAAAAATTCTGCATTAATGCCAAAGAAGGCTCCAACCATGCCCAAACCTCAGTGGCATCCGCCTTGGAAACTGTACAGAGTAAGTTACATATTATATGACATGAACATGCATATAAAAGTAAGCAAATATTTTATCTTCTAGAAAGACCTGAAAGCATAATTTTTCTTCTCACTCACAAGATGAAAATAAAATGAAAAGTGATTGCAGCTAACATGTAAACTCGCACTCTCCTCAAATAACCAATGTTAACTTCCATTTTTTACTCTTTTGTAGCTGTATGATGATAAACTTACTAGAAAATTTGTTTTTTCTAGTCAGATTCTTTGATGCAAAAACTCAACAATGTGCAAAATTCAAAATTAATAGACTATTGAAGAAATACTCTAGCAGTGTTAATATAATGAAATTGTCTCCAAAAACACTGAAAGACACTTGGTGTATGAGTCATCCAGACTTACTGGATTTGCTATGAAAAGAGGGGAAAAAAGCTGAGTGCTGTAATCACAAATTATCTTTGTAGTTTAGATTGCTTGACTTCTAGTCTTGTTTTTGAAATGGTTTAATTTGCCTTGTAATTTTCTGAGCAGGTAATAATAGCCATTCCCCAAAGACCTAATACGATCTTTTAACATTTTGCTTGTGAGTATGACAGAGTAGCTGAGTTGAATGCAGAATCTCTAAGCATACTTATGGGTTCAGGTATTTTAAACTTTTAACTTTTCTGGTGCATCACTTTGAACATGTTTTTTTCTGATTTTTACTATGAAATTGAAACTATTTTGTATTTTGTCTAAGAAAGGGTAAATATTACTTTAGCAATGTTATGCTTTCCTGATATTTAAAAATCTCATGCTCTGGTATCAGAATTGTATTGGTTTTGTATTGGCTTATCTAAATATAGCACCATATGTAGGCATTTATGCTTTCAGAAAAGTCCTGAATGCTGTATTAGTCAGAAATCTGAAGGCTAGTCTTAAAAAGTAATTTTTTTGAAAAACACTTGAGCTCAAAGGAGTTTTCTAAATACAACAATATTGGAATGTTGTCTTCTATAAAAATTAAGACAAATGCTGTTTGAGAAAAATGGCACCAAAATATTTTTAAGGTTTCAGGTAAACAAATGAAAAATGCGTACTCTATAGGCCTACTGTCTTCTTTTCAGAGAAATGCTCCAAATACAATTCAAGTCACTGTACATAGACATATATATTCTGCATCCAAACAGTTTTAGTGAAGGTTTGTTGTCAAAATCCTTGCTCAACAGGACAAAAACTTCTTTGGACAACTCAGAAATAGCAGCATAGGTGGAACACGAAATGTGGGTTCGCCTATCTGTTGCTTAAGATCTACATATTAACCATTTTTCCTAAGCTTTGTTTGAAGTTGTTCATGAAAGATGGGGACTTAAAATAGGTCAGATGAATTATTTCTCAGATTTCTCCCCAGAAATGCCCATTTCTGTTTCTATACTAAGAGTAGCTCTAAACAGCTATCTCAGATGCTTGCGGCTGTGGTCTCATGATCAGAAGAATCCACTTTAACTTTCCAAAGTATTTCTGCCTAAGAAGCTTTGTTATGTTTTAAATCTTTTGAAACAAGCTGTATGACAGTACATGAAATACTACATTCAGTGAAACCCCTTTTGATTTTCGTTGTGTGACTTTGGAGAAATGAGAGAAACAGAAATGCTGCTGGAAGCAAGGCATGTATTGGTAAAGCTTTTCTTTTCAGATCAGCCTCCATTATTTTGTTACCAGAACGTTCTGACACACTCATAATAGCCCTTATTTGGGGAAAAGGAGGTGATCGTGTGCTTTAAGAGGTTAATATATAGCAATATGATTTAATAGCTGATATTTTTATAATTGTTCTTTGTATAAGCACTATAGAGTAGCATAAGGAACCTGTGCTCACAGTCTTTCTCTGCAAAGCTTCAAGTGTTGAGCCACATTGTTACAGACTCTTAATGGATGTGAAAAAGTTGCTTATAGAAACAGGGTCTTTCCATATTGTCAGTTCCCCAAGTCTGGTGTATGACATGTAAACTGTCTTTTCATTTAACTAATGTAGAAATCACACTCTCTTCACACCTGATTTCACATTTGACTTTTCTTGGTGAATACTAGCAAATTCCAGTGTTAGAATGAAAATTACATCAGCAGATGTATATGTATTCTGATACAGAAAAATTTTTGTTTCTGAAGGTCATCAGTGGTCATCTGGGCTGGGTGAGATGTATTGCAGTAGAACCAGGAAACCAGTGGTTTGTTACTGGCTCTGCTGACAGAACCATAAAGGTAAGAGGTTGGAAGAAATGACTGACAAAGTTTGCAAGGGGTTGAGTTTTTTTATTCTCTTGTTATTTAAAAATGTCTCTAGCCCTTGCAAACAATGTCTTGGTTACTGTTTGCAGAGTAATGAACTTCAGAACGTTTTTTCTTCTATTACCTTGCTATAAAGGGTTCCTCTTTTCTTGAGATTTAATTTATTACATGGTAGTATTTGGACGGCAAATGTTTGTTTTTGTATTTTTAACTTAGAGTGCAGCAGGTCAGTTACATCTGGACTGTTTACGCAGACTATCACTGTATAACTTTTACCTGTGTATCTCAGAATACCTATTTTGATGCAGATTTGGGACCTTGCTAGTGGCAAATTGAAATTGTCTTTGACGGGACACATCAGTACTGTACGAGGGGTGATAGTAAGTGCAAGAAGTCCATACCTGTTTTCTTGTGGAGAAGACAAACAAGTGAAATGCTGGGACCTTGAATACAATAAGGTAAGCTGTAGTTTCTTTAATTGAATTAATCAGTGGTGGCAAATATATAAATCAAAGCATTTCAAATATTTTTTCAATCATTAATTTGTGTTGTGTGGTTTTTGTTCATCTAGGTTATCAGACATTACCACGGTCATCTAAGTGCTGTCTATGGTTTAGACTTGCATCCAACAATAGATGTACTGGTAACATGTAGCAGAGATTCAACAGCACGGGTAAGTATAATATTGTTGCATTTTAACATCTTGGTATGCGTGCTTCAATATCTTTCATTTGTAAAAATGAGCACTTAAAAAAGTTATCATCAATCTGGATGAAATACTAAGTTGATTTGTGTTAGCTTTGTCTTATGTTGTCACTAAAACTGAAACCCAAATACACAAACATGCAATGTCACTTCAGAATTATTACTTATTTCTTAATTTAGTAGGTAGACTGCATATTACATATAAGATTGCTTAGTGTTTGAAGATGGTATGAGTCTATGGTGACTTTAATTATCCGCCTAGAAATTCACTGTGAGCCTCCCAGCTCACCTTGAAATTTTCCAGCTGAGGCAGTTTTGTGATTAATTCTTGGATGAAAAATAACATCTAAATACCATTGTTTAACCTGTATGACTATGGCAAGGAAATCATGTAATCAACAGCAGTGCCTAAAATACATTGAATATGCACCTCTTACTGACCTCTGACATATTTACTGTGAATTCCTAGATTTGGGATGTAAGGACAAAAGCCAGTGTGCACACCCTATCAGGACACACAAATGCAGTAGCGACAGTGAAGTGCCAAGCTGCAGAACCACAGATTATTACAGGTATAGTGGGCGTGGTTTCATGAGTAACATGATTGAAATACCTAATAATGAACTCAAACTGAGTAAAAAAAGAGATGGCATTAGCTATCACATCTAAATTTTTGGCTGCCTTATCAAAGTAGTGATTGTGATACAATCAGTGTGAAGATTTCTACTATTTTTTAATTTTCTTTTCATTATAGGCAGTCATGATACTACCATACGGCTCTGGGATTTAGTGGCCGGAAAAACTCGTGTTACTTTAACAAACCACAAGAAATCTGTAAGAGCAGTAGTGCTACATCCAAGACAGTAAGTTTTCTTCATTCTTTTACACTTTCACAGTTCAAAGCTTTGAAAGGTGACAAAGCCAATGAGAGTGATGATGTAGAATGGTAGAGCATAAAACTAAATCACTTGGAATGATGTAAAAATGTACATATCAATTATCAAGTAAATTTCATTACGCTGGTTGTGCATCCCTAGTATTGGCATTGGTGTATATTAGCAATCCTGAGAACGCCTTATATCCCACAGAGTTACTTATGTGGGTGTCTTTGATTCAGTCCTTAAAATCAGTGATACAGGGCTTGTAAGGCTAATAACAAATATGTAACTGAATGACCACTAGCAGAAACTGAAGTAGTGTTGTAATGTACCATTGCACATGTGATTATTACTAAAGGAGACAGTGATTAATATAATAGCCTTTTTTTTTTGAATATGTGGTTTGCTGCACAAGACATTTCAATCTAACAGATTGAAAAAAAAGAGAAACTTACTGTGACAATTGAATCATTGAAGCAGATGGTGGTGGAAGTGATCTGAATTTCGATACTATATTTTGATGAATCAACAGTTGCCTACTTGGACAAATGCCCACTAAAAATTAATTCACATAGAACTCCAGTACTCCTGAGTGTTTAATATTTTAAAATTACATTCTATCAGTGCAGAAATTTGGAATCTTTGCTATTTGAAATTTTGAACCAACCTGTGCCCGAAAAATTGTATAGCCTGTTAGCTTATAGCAGAGAACCCCCCTAGTTTTACTTATGTTCTAGAAAAAAAAAAGTAATTCTTTCAGATTCATCAATTAACCGTTTTTGAAAATAAACTTGAAGTGTTCTTGTCTAGCAGTAGGAACTGTCAGCCTGTATTTCAGTATTTCTAGGTTTTTTTAATATTGTGAGGGTTTTTTGTAATACTTGGTTTTTAATTGTAGAATCTGTTAAATAGACAGCAAATTGCTTAGACATTGTGACAAGTGAATGTATTCCTACAGGCTTTTGTATGCACTACCTAAATAACCATGAAACTGCTTGCAGATGTTAAAATGAAGGAATTTATTATCTTAGGGTAACTCAGTGAAAGAAATTATCTTTCTTAGTTATTTCTTTCTGTCCCTGGTTGTGTAGTTTTGGAAGACTAGCCAATACTGGGCATTTTGCATGGGGTTTGTTGCTTTTTTTCCTGTTGCCCTTATAACTGAAAATTTGCCACAATATCAATGGATGAGAACGTAATGTGTACTTTAAATATTTGTTTTCATATTAAATCCTATGCCAGGTAGGAGGTTCTAAAGTTTAGCTAGTCTATGGAAAAGAAAGAAAACAATAAAAATAGGTAATTCATGACTTCATAAAATTGCTTAATTTTATTTGACGTAAACATGTCAGAAAAGCAGTTGTAGTATTAAATAATTTTGCAACTAGCATTTAGCAGTAGTTTTAATGAGGGACATTTGTTCTCCCTACAACTATTCTGAACTTTAATGTAATGTGTTTATTTTCTTTCAGTTACACGTTTGCATCTGGTTCTCCAGATAATATTAAGCAGTGGAAATTCCCAGATGGAAACTTCATTCAGAACCTCTCTGGCCACAATGCTATTATCAACACACTGGCTGTAAATTCCGATGGTGTTCTAGTCTCAGGAGGTAAAAATGAGAAATACAGGTTCCTCTCCACTCCCCCATATACATGTGGCTGGAGGTCCTTTAGCAAAGATGCTCATTGAGCTCAGCTTTATCTGGGCCTATAAGCCTGCTACAGCATACCATTTCCTTTTGTAGTGAGTTATCTTACTGGATGTTACTGAGCTGCATGCACAAAAATGTATTTGAAGGACTTTGTGCTGCAGGGAAGAGGTTTCCTCTTTTCCATTGGCTGCTGCTGCAGGGCTCCAGAATCTGTCTGTTATGAACTTCTGATCACTAATGTCTCCTCAAGAGTTAGTTACATGTTGATGCAGTGAGAATGGGTAGAGAATATAGAAACATCTTGCTAAAGCTAGCTATACCGCTTCAGTGTGAACTCTTACGGGTTTTTTTATGCAGCACAAATGCATTGGTTCTGTTATCTTAAGTTTCTTACACACATTTTCTAATATTATCTTCACGTTGTTTGAAAGATCGAGAGCTAATCTCCAGTTTTGATTTGGCCCTGTGAATCAAAGCCGTGTTTACTCAGCAGTATTATATGTTCCAGTGTTCTTAAATTAAGAAACTAGCCACTTGGCTCCAGTGTCTGTGGGAGGATTTTGTGTCTTACTGTGATACGTCAATTTAATTCTTCATTGAAAAACTTCAAGGATGTAATATTATCTGATACATTAGAATATTGTTACTGGAGTGTGAGCCCCCAGAAACTTAGAACTGTTAGCTTGTATTCTTGTACCTGTACTGGGGAAGTAGAAAGAGCATCCTGAATGCTTTCTGGCTCTGATCATGAATAGTTTCATGGAAGAACATTTATCTCATATTGGAGGTAGCATTTTTCTATGTATTACTTACCACTGTGATAAAAATATTTTACTTGAAATATGTATTACTGAAAATGTAATCTGTGATATTTTTGAGAGTTTTATGTTTGTACAAGACCATTTTTAGCGGCAAGCTTTTTGGAAAGTGGCTTTGAGAAATCCCAGCTGGATATATTTGTTAAGGCATTGTGTCTGCATAGGAGGGAGAGGGGTACATGTGTTTATAATGTAGATGCTGTTATAAAAAGGAAATGAGTAAACAGTGTGGTAAAAGGAAGTGCTAATTTTACAACTTGAGAGATGAGTTCTAGAGAAACAGTCTATGATTGCATGAGAAAACAGTTAAAGCAGGAGGCTAAACCCAAATCTCTGAGGTCTTAGACTAGTTGTTGGGAGAGCTTGAGCGATCTGAGACCAATGAGTTTAAGAGGCTCCACATAACTTGCAGAGCCTGAATTTTCACCTCTTGGTTTTGTTGGTCTAATCTTTTGGGCAGTTGTAAACAAGAATGGAGCTTAATTCACAGCATCACAGGTGATAGGCAGTCTAATAGTTTAATTACTTTGCAGAAGCATATAGGTATGTAAAACATTTCTTTGTAACCAGAGCATAAAAAGAATAACAGTTAAGTTACACGTTGGAAAATTGAAATGTATTTGGTCTCATTTGATACAGTATGACCTGTAGGCTTGGGATGTGGAGTAAGATGAAAATGTGCCAAGCAGGAGTTGGAAAAATAGCCAATTATGTTGTTACCTTACCCAGGTTATGTTTTCAAGTATGTATAAAAATTTGGGTAAAACTGTGTTTGATAACTGGCTCATTCATAGTGAGAACAAGAACTTGACAAAACACTTATATTTCATGATTATTTGAAGATACCTTTAAAACAACCTTGTAGGACTTTTTAATGTTACTAGGAGTTGAGTCTTTAAAAAAAAGCCTTTTCCTTCACCACATAAAAAACTCCTATGATTTTAATAACATTTGTGACTTTTCAGAAATTAAAATTTGAGTCTCGATTCCTCCCTTTACATCTTCATGCTCTCTGCAGCAACTTCAAAGAAGTTGATGCTGAATTAAAATACGTTGAGTGTTCTACTGTAGAAACATCCTTCTTGAAACATCTGGATTTCTTGTCTAGCTGGCAGCGGTGGAGAAATTCACATCTTAATAGATCTGCTTTGGCTAGATAATGCTTTGGGAGGGTATTGGGTTTTGTATCTGAAAAATTGAGAGCATCCTTCTGAATAGAGTTCAGATTGCTCTGAATGCCCTGTAGCTGATGCCAGTATCAGTAATATGTCAGTGGTTTACCTGTGTTTGGAATAAAACCTCTGAAAACATTAAACTTATTTTGCATTACATAAGAGTCCTTAATGTCCTTAATCTCTTTGGCAGGATGATGCCTCTCAGTTTAACTTCAGTGGAGCTACTGAACAGGGAGCTTGGTATTCGGAATGCCAGTCCTAACTGTGCTTCCAAAGCAACTTGCTGCAATTGCCTTGTGATGCAGTGTATCATCTCCCTGGGTTATCTGATGAAAACTGGATGAGAATCTGAGGAAGCTTCCATCAGCCTTTCTTAACTAAGAAGGAAAACAGTAGAAAATAGGAAAACTTGTAGGGTATACTGAGCTATTCTACATGAATGTTATCCTGATGTATTTATTAGTTGTTCATGATACTGTTTTTAGAAAACAGATAAAAAGTAACTGGTCAAAATATTAAGTAAGTTTGTTTGTTTGTTTGTTTGTTTTAGCTGATAATGGTACTATGCATCTTTGGGACTGGAGAACTGGATACAACTTCCAGAGAGTACATGCAGCTGTACAGCCAGGCTCTTTGGACAGCGAATCAGGAATATTTGCTTGTGTTTTTGATCAGTCAGAAAGCAGATTGCTAACTGCTGAAGCTGATAAAACCATAAAAGTATATAAAGAAGATGATACTGCGGTATGTCCAAGTGTCTTTTTAAAATATTTTCATGAAATCGAAAATATTTCTAACAAATAGAACACATGTCAATAGTGGACATGTACAGACTTGTGTAGTCCATTTTATTGAAGTTTGAAAGCCATATGTAATAGCATTAAGTGAACAGTAACTAGTTTCTGCATTCCTAATTCTTATTATAAGCTATAGTACAAATAAATGTCAGTTCTGTCAACTCTTATGCAAAAGGCTTTCGTGATAAAGTTTGCGGAAATCTAAATACAATAACATGCTTTGTGTTTTGAACCCAGTAGGGAACTGCTTGTATTGATCAAAACATAAGAATTAGCAAAACGATTGCACTTTGAAGATTTACTGTACTTCTGTATATGATCTAGATTAATTATTGGCTTTGACCATTTTTAGAATTCAGAATAGCTTATTTTTGAACTGTTATTCTCAAATCTGAATCCATTTACCAATGGAGAAGACAATAGATGATTGTATAGTTCATCAGTGCATGTCTTCAATGCAAAAAATATAAAGATTTTTATTAAACCTTAGAATTTTTGCACTGAATTAGACTTGGAGCAACTCTTAAATATAAATGAATAAGGAATATTTTATCCATTTTGCAGTTGGGGAAACTGCAGACTCCATGGCATCTGCCAATACTGATGTAGACATCTCTGGAAGGGCTGTCACTGGAATTCTTGTTCATGTGCTTTGATAACCATAATGTTGTTTCTGAAATGCCATGGGCAACCTGATTTTTTGCCTTGTTGGAAAAAAGTAGAGAAAACAACAGAACAAGTGTTGCTATGTACTTCAGATAGTGAGATGATAGAAAATTTCAGTGGGGTAAATTAATTGTGTAGTAAATTAAGTATTTATAATGCTACATATGAAATAGAGTATATATACTTCATGAGTAAAATTTTAAACTGAACAATCCTTATGAGATTTTTTTTTCCCTTTAGACTGAAGAAACTCATCCTGTCAGCTGGAAACCAGAAATTATCAAGAGAAAACGATTTTAGTGCAGCAACATACTACTTCTGTAATTTTGTTTTGGCTTTCCTGAGAGCATTCAGTCACATTTTGTTCTGCCTAGAACAGCAGAGCAAAATGTCAGCTAAGTCATTGCTATTTCAACATGTTTTATAATAAATTTCGTTTCTCTTTACTTTTGTCTTTTTTTGTTGTGATCCTACCAAATCAGTTGCAGCTGTTAACTTTGTGGAGCATGTATAGTTCATGAAAAGGATAGATGTGCAGGTGGTTATTTTTTTAGGCTTACACACTCAATAGATTCTTACAAAAATATTTTGATGAGCTAGGTTTTCTGAAGGACCCTTGCTTGACCTCAAAAGTTAATTGCAAGTTTCTGCATAGAAGCTATCTTCTGGGAATTTCCTGGGGACACTTTCAGATTTTAGACCAGTATTGTTTACTGTACATATGCTAAATAGATACTAAATTAGAATAACAGAGCAATCTAGAATGAAATAGGACAACACAACAAGGTAGTTTGCTTTATAAGCATGGCCACTGAGCATCGCTGGTGCCTGTGTTATGGAATGAAATGGATCTTCAAAGTGTTTCTTTCCCTAGGAAAGCTCTCAAATGCATGTACTCATCTTCATTTGTTATTTCAGATTGGACTTTCTGTAGCAAGGACTGCTGTCAGATCATACTGGTCACAGTCACTGCAGGGTTAGGACCAGTTGACTTCCTTTGTAAATCAACTGTTCGTTTTTTCAGTTATTTTAAGCATATATGACAGTCCAGTACAGTGAACTTTTAAAACTGAGCTTGAGAAGAAGCTCTTAAGTCATTAAGCTTTAATTTTACAGTTTGCTGTGTTCACGTGATTTTAGGAAGGAATTTAAAATAGATAAAGTCTTACTGAAAGATAATTTATACTTCTGAAGGGACAAATCTTTTATTGGCTTTACAAGTACTCACATAAGAGGCAGTAAACATGTATGCCTCCTTGCTACTGCTTATCTGTGTCTGTGCTGCTCTAAAGCACTTTCTCTTCACAGGGCAGTGAAGAAAATCATTAGGTCCTCAGGCCATTCATTCAGTTGTTGACTACTTTGCTATCGGTGTTAATAGCTGCATTGGCAAGTTTCATGCTGGGTAGATGCTGAGAATTAATCTGTGGCCACAGCAGAGATAGCAAGCAATTCACAATAATTATTTCTATTTGCCAGTCTGACTTCTTTCAAATCTAGGATTTATGTTAGAGAAATGAGTTATTTGCAATGTAACTTACAAAAAGCTAGTAAAATTAAGTGCTGTTTATATCATGAGATTTTTTGCCTTTTTTATCATGCACAGAAGGTCTTGTATTTATACTCTGAATGCTTGACGTCGTTTTAAGGAAGTTCATGCTGCATAAATAACTGAATTTTGGTTGACGGCTACTGTCAAGGGGGGGAGCATTTGGAATTTACAAGTTGGATAAAACGTCTTTTATTTGAATGGCAACTTGAATTTTTCTTGATTACAGCTCTTTCCATTTAAAGGTTATGGCTTATGCATGTTGTATCCTGCTGCTAATGCTTTGTTCCAGAAATCCATGAATTATTGCTGTTATGCAGAATTTTCTTGCTCACAGTGAAATCCTCTTTAGGAAACCTGAGTGGAGAGAAATAACTCACTTGAAAAGAGGTGGGATTGTTGAGGATTTTTTTTAAGAGATGTCTATTTTTTTGATAGTTTAGAATTAGGAAGGAGAAGTTATGGATCTTGGCTCACAGTTCTAGCACATCTTTTCTGTACTGACGTTTTCCTTTAGAAACTGCATTTATTCCACTGTTTATCACTTTGAAGAGATGTCAGTCTCCTGCAGAATCTGTGTTTCTTCTCTGGATTTCTGTGGGAATCTGCTGTTATGGGGCAGTGGTTGCCAGGGCGTTCTTTTCTGTGCCCTAGGTAAAAATTTGTTTTGTAAATTAAAGGCTGCTCACTATTACTTGGGATAATACATTTCCTTTTTGGCTCTATAACATGTTGTCTCAGTTCTAAGTGTGATTTTTTTTTTAGTTGCATTCTTGAGCATTTGATGTACTTGTTTGTTTCCTTCCCAGCAGTTTTTTTTTCCACTTGACAGTAATGTGAATATCATCACATATACTTCTGTAAGTATTATTTATGGTGCATCAAGATTATCAGATTTCATTTAAATGCTTATCTAGTTCAAAGCAAGCCTAGATTGTGAGTTGTGAAACACATAGGTCTGATCGTGTAGGATACACAGTGACATTAGGTTTGTCCATGTAAGTAATAAGGTGACGCAAATGAGGAGGAACTGGTCTACTGGATATATTTCCGTGGTTCTGGAAAGTATCACGCTGCAATGTCAGTTTAAGTAATCTTGAAAGGGAGTCTAATCTCAGAAAATACTTATTGTCCTTAGTTTCATAAAATTTGATGTTGTCTTCTGTACATGATCAAATAATTTCTACCACAAACCCTGAGTTTTGTTTTATACTGTACATAATTGCAGAGAAGTAAGAAAATGGTTTTTGTTTGTAACATAAAGAAGTGTAACTGGTAAAAGTGATAAATTTTAAGATCACTCTTGGGTGTAAACTAAAGCATACAGTGTAAGCTGTGCAGCTAAAATGCTGTCGTTTGCTGGCAGCATGAAAGTTGTGCAAAACAGTATGTCTTTGGCAACTTAAAGGCTTAAAGATGTTAAGTCTTTAATAGCCAATTTCTTTTTAGTTTGGTTGGGTCAGAATTCAACTGCTTTACCTGATGTGACAGCAATTTAGCCATCAATAAAACTTTCCATACATATATGAATTCATGTCTTTATTTTGGTTTTTGTAATAAGAAAAACAACAACTAAATATGTCCTGAAAATGAGAGTAATTTAAGATTTAAGTGGACTGTTTCCTACATCCCACAGTACAGTAACAAATATTTTTGCATATTAGCTCTAGAGAGGTATTGATTGTTATTTTATGAAGAGCTTCCCATCTGCATGAAGAGATTGGAAAAACAAATGCAGAATTGTTCATGTATTTTCTTTAATGTGTTTTAAAAAAAAAGCATTTAAACATCTCTGGAGTTAAGTATATGTTCTAAGATAAGTTCTGGATGAGAGCTTTGTGGGTGGAAGAAAGCTTAAATATTGGTTTGTCTTAATGGGAGCAAATTAAAGGGATATTTCTCTACATGGCAACTAAAAATTTGGTCACAATGAAAACAATGGGTGTTTTATGAGTGAATTTTGAAGTAATGATTTCATATAGTGGGGTTTTTTATTTGTTTTGGGGTTTTTTCCCTCCAGTTAGTTGGAAAAACTTATCAGTCTGGCATGTCATGTGTGTAAATATCAACACAGGGTGCATTTGTTTTTTACTCAAGATGCATCATTCCTTTTTAGATGAGGCTTCTGAACTTTTATTAGTACTCTGAAATACTGCGTATTTGGAAATTAGTGAATGCCAGTAAGCCTGATCAGCTAAAAAAGGGTTAACCTGCAATCTTGTGCTATAAAGTTAACATTAGATTAGGTGGACCTGAAACTAGCATAAATATGACCTTCTGTGGAAGCTGTTCCATACGCAGAATATGCAGTTGGTGAATCACTTTGGTCCTTTGAAACTTGGCAGGCAGGTAACTACAGATCCCACTGGTGGTCATTTAGGTAGAGCTTGTCACTTCTGAAGACTCTCATCTGGTGCTTCTTTAATGGCAGCAGCAAAGAATCCGTTCTCTGGCTTTTACATCTTGAAGTCTTAGGGATTTAGTTCTGTGCTTAGCAGGACAGAAATTGGCTGAAAACAGGCAAAAAAAAAAAAAAAGTAGGTTGAAGAATGAGTGGCCGTTCCCATCTGAAGATGATCCAAAGATTTTGATGCTCAGAGGCATTTCTTGTTTTGATGTTGAGTAAGGATCTGTAAGTATGCTCTGATTGCAAAATGTAATACTTGTATCTAAAGCATGGATTAATTGTCTGCAAATTAGATCTTGGCAGTACAAACAATAACTGAACTAAATGGCTGTCTCCAGGTAGGGAAGATTGAAATCACTGACAAGAAAACTGCAGTTGAAAGTTCTTGGTAAAACTGTATTGTGCTGGGGTTTTTTTCTTTTCTCAAAACCCCACACCTTACCCTGGTGTTGGAGAAGCGCTGATGTGTGAAATGCTCACTTCTACCAATATTTTTTGGCAGTCTCTGCTTCATTTTTTAAGGAGAATGTGTCTTTGCAAGACATCACCTTTACTCTGTCTCGGTAGCAGCTCTTGGATGATGCCAAGGTCTTTTTCTTCAGCTAAGAGAAGGGATGAAGGGTCAAGCCCTTCAAGAGCAAGGGCGAGTCAATGCAGCATCAGTATGAATTATGAGTACCAAGGGGTACACCTAGAGAAAAACAAGACTTCCTACAGACCAGATAAGAAAGAACTGTAATTAACTGAAACCTCTCAGGGAGGTGAAAAGGACAGTGTTAAAACTAAGATTGGAAGAGACTGGAGCTATGACATTTGAAAGGAAATATTTGAAAACTGGCTACATTTACCTGTGAGGCTGGAGTAGAGGAGGCACTTCTGGATTAGATGAATGCTGCATGGGTGTATATGGTAGAATGGAAGAGGAATAGTGTGTTAATGTGGGCGCAGCCAATGGTGAAAATGAAAACGTGGGCACCCTGATGCAACTAAATCTTTTGACAGCAATCTATAAATACATAAAATACCTGCACTTCTCATAAATGTAGCTGCATGTTCTGGTGCCCTCATGCTCTGATACTCGAGATACCACAGAAAATTCAGAGGCACGTGAGGAATTGCAGAGAAATGTAGAATGATGAGTCTGGAGGGGTTTGCAGCTGCACTGGGATTTTTTACTGAGGAAGCACTTGCAAGCACAATTCTAAATTCCTTGTTTAGAATTAGGAGCAACATGCAAAGAGGGAAGGTAAAGTTTGCATGATGAGTATCTTAAAAAGGCAGGGTAAATTATGTAGCAGCTGATTGAATGTAAGGATTACCTTACAACACTAAGTTTGTTTCTTTCTGGCAGGTAAATGGTGAGCTGAGGAATGAGACATGAGTTTTAGCCATGGAATGTCATGCTGACAGGATGCATTGCTGTTGGGAGACTATGGGGATAAGTAAGAGTGTAGCTTGTGCAATCAGCAAAACTTTTATGCTGCATCCAGTAGTGTTGGGATTTTCTTTAACTGGGATAAAACGCTATGAATCACAACATGACTTAATGACTTCCAAATAAATCCCCTTGATAAGAAAATGTCCTGCATTGACAACTCTTTATTGACATCTGCTCTCAATAAAGAAGCAATATAGATTATGAATAGAAAAATTCAATACAAAAATTTGAGCATGGCTTCAGCTGCCAGATGAGTCAAATTTCATAAGTATATTAATTCTTTCCTGTTCCTTCAATTTCTTCCCATACTATATGGTAATGAGTATGCTTCTTTAAAGGAAAGCTTGGCAATGGAAACCCAGAATCTATTAATTCTGCTAATGACTTTGTTCTATTTTGGAACTGAAAACTGCAGTGGAGAAGTTCTCTTAATCTTTATTGCTCTAAATCAATGTTTAACAGGGAACTGAAAAGTAGCTAGCAACTAAGTCATTGTAGCTGAATAAAACTATAGATAAAATTGTTTTCTGCTAATTTAAATTAATGTAGGGAAATGCAATTTCTTTCTCTTCCTGAGAAAACATGTTGTGTTTTTGCTTGTTTGTTTGTTTTTTTAAATTTGTAAGTGAGGTTGTAAATGTCCTTTAATTGTATAAGAGGAAAGAAAACTGCTCCTGGTGTTTCTCTGGTTTTAGTGGTGTTGGTACATGCAGTTGCTAGGTAATTATGCAGTTTTTTCCTAGCCATTAAAATGGAATGACTGTGCTTAGAATGGCACAGTGTGTTTCAAACTTTCACACTGAAGAAAAGGTCCACACGCTTTTCTGCCAACGTAACCCTTTGGCAGTGCATTTTTTAGTGTATTCTCTCACAGGTTTCAATTTCTCCTTCATTTTGGTTTTTGGGCAACTTTAATGCTAAGAAATTGGAAGCTATCTCTAGCCTGTATTTCCAGCCTGATTAATTATGATTTGATAACTCCTTTGTTTTTGTCCTTTCCCTCAAACTTGTCCTGGCTTTCTTCCATCAACAACATCCCTGAGGAGCCTGTGAGATCCTCAGCTGTTCTGGAGAGCTTCACGTTGTCCAGGTGCAGTGTTCAGTGCTATGGATTCCTCTTTCAGGTCCCCATGTGCCTCAGTCTTGCTGCATCAACCAGTGACAGAACTATTGCAGTGGGAGTGTTTTGTGGTGGAAAGTTGATCTTGGAGACAGGGGAAATACTGACTGGATATCCTGATGTTGACAGGTAACTGCTCTGCCTCCATCCTCCCAGTTCCTCTCATGGTACTTGATTTTTCTTGAGTGATACTATTATACAGCACACTGTGTATAAAATGTTGTTAGCAACACCTCACACTGGTTTTAATAACAAAATCTGACAACAGTTTTCACATTCTTGGCAGAAAAAGGCAAGCATTAAAGCCTGAGACTGAATGAGACACATAGCAAGGAAACCTAAACCAAACTGAGGAAGATGTTCAAGTGAATTATGTCTGTGGGCTTTTTCTCTTTAACCTCCTATTCAGCTCAGCAGTCTGCCCAGTAACAGTTGCTTAGCCTCAGTTTACCACTAGGAAAAGTTCAGACTGACCCACTGACCATCCTGGAAAATGCTTTGTATTGCTGAAGCTGAGCAAGGGAAAATCTGGAGGAATGCCAAAATCTCTGCAATTGAAAAGGTGTCCTTGTGATAAGAAAATGTCAAGTTTTGTTTCACAATTTCTTAGTTTCTTAAATCCCATAAATAGTTGCTGTGAGTAGTGTTGTAAGCAGGTCTTGCAGGTAATACAGATCTTCAAATTATGGTCAGAACATCTAAGTCGTCCTAAAATTGTAGACTTGGGAATATTCCAGGACATAAAAGTCTCACAATAACATGGTACCCATAGAGAAATATTTAAAAAAAAAATAAAATCACAGACAAAAAGGCATTATAAATAATGGTTGCAATTAGGAAATGGGAGAAGCTCATACTGGGCAGAATATTGCATCTCCATATGTGTCTTCCAAAAAGAAGAGAAAAGCCTAAATGTTCTGTTCAAAGGGATGGTGAGATGTGTTTATAAAATGAATGGCCAGAGCATAAATGTCTGTGTGCTGTTCTGTAAATGTATGCCTTATACCCTGCTTATGCAAGGCAGTTCATTTGAAACAACTGATGATAACCGATATCTGTGTGAAGGGGCATGTTGGGTGTGAAAAACAAAACTGGTGATTATGTACAGGACACACCTCACAGTTAACCACTAGGAGCAAGCACGTTTTACAATAACACAGCTGTTGTCATTCATATCTCAGGGCAATACTCTGTTTTCACACGGTATTTTCATAGCTTTAAGACATGTCAGTTCACACTTTTTTTAACATGGTGCTTTTTTTGTGGTGTAGACAGGGCCAAAGTAGTATGTGGTTGAATTTAGAAATGTTCCTGCATGGAGAATACACTTTGCCAAGAACAGGAAACCTCATCCTCTTTCATTTTCTCTCTCGCATGTTTTTTGTTCAAAGCCTTTCCTGTATATTCTCACATGCAGTTCATGTAAAGTCACTGTTCTCCCTCAACAGTAGGGGAACAGAATTAGTATTAAACAAGAGAGAATAAAGGTATTGTTCCCTGAGACTTTACCTTGGAAAAATTAAAAAAGTCTTAGCCTCACTTTTTGATAATAAGCAGATATAAGGTAGATACACTCAGCAAAGTGCCTTTCAAAAATGCATTAGACATCTCAACTTCTTAAATTCATTTTCAGTGCTTTCAGGTTTTGCTAGGCTTCTGTAATTTCTCTCTGTGTTGAGGATGATCAGGACACCAGCACAGCAGAATGAAATTCTGCTTTTCTCTGTCCTGCACACACCATGTCCTTCCTCATCTTCAGTCTTCCTCTTCCAGTGGGGAGGGAGGTGGTGGGAAGAAACCCAGGCACAACACTGTCCTCCCAACCCCAACCTCAGCCCCTTTTTCCAGTCATACAAAAAGCCTCTTTGTCTCCTGTTTGCTCATGAGCAGAATAAAATAATAATCTGTTGTTTCCTCCTTGTGCACGAGAGACCATCAGAGAAGTGAGTGTATTACAAGGAAAGAAGAAATGTGGGGTTTTTTTTTCCCTTGATGCTTAGAGGTGAGAAAGGGATCACCTGCTGGAAACACTGGAGCTGTGTTGATAGGGTCATGTCTTCTAAAATTTACTGTGGAGTTTGTAGAAACACAGACTCTAAAACTGTTTTGCTGACAACTTTGTTGTTTCTCCTGTCTGAAAACATCACAATGATAAAAATAATAGTTGTGGTCTCTAATTTGCCACAATGAGCACTGAGTGGAGTTACTTTTTTAATTTTTCACATGCTTTCTGCCACAGAGGTTTTTGGTTTTTTTCTTTATGTTTGAAATGGGACTGTGCAGCATCACTGATTCACCCCATTGGATTTCTAAATTTTGGTTGGTGAGATCAATGCGGTTTAGGGAAAATAAATTCTACAGCTGAATGTAAAATGTAGCTACTTTGCTCACTGCCTCCCTGCAACAATCATTGGCCCTAACAAAGATACAGTACTAAGCATAGCACTATGGCATCCTGCCCCATGGCTATAGGGCTATATGACTGTAGTTACTTGCAAAGCTTCTTTCTTACCAATAACACTCTCTGGTGGTTTTTAGGATGTATTTGCATCTATGCCACTGGTCGAAGATGTTAGTGTTGAAACATTTTTGCTGTTAAAAACCCAAAACGTTTCCTAAAGGGCTCAAGGTGGTGTAACACTATCAGTTCTGGGAGCCATGTCCCAGTTTGGAGGTTTCCTCACAGGTACAGAGGTAGATCCAGTCTGTGTTGCTTCATACGTATCCTACCTCTTGCCCCCTTTTCCTAGGAACTAGTGACAGTGACAGCAGCTGTAGCAGGGTTGTGTCAACTATTTGTAAATGTGCTCAGCTCTTCAGGCTGTTTGCTGCCTGATCATCCATGCCCTGTCTCCTCTGGGAAAGGGGAGCATGCCAAATGAAAGATGTGCTAGATTCAGCCAAGCCGACACCAGCCTGTGCTGCCAAACTTGATTGGGGTGGTAAGCTCCTTGCAGAGTCTGCCATGTACCTGGTAGTGACAGTCTGTGGCCACCAAATTTCTGAAGTGCTTCTGACAGGCACTGTGTTGGACTTGTTTCTTCTTCCGGACTCCAGGATGAAATTCTGGAGGTTGTGACTTCTGGCTCCAGTGAAACCCCAAGACACAACTGGCCAAAGCTGATGTCTGTAATAGCTACACTCAGAAAGCACAGCCCAATCTCCCTTGTCATTAAAAATGTGAGGTCTTTATGCCAAACCTATTGTGCTCCACAACTGAACCATCCACTTAGCATTCTGGATGTTAAGATGGAGAAAATAAAATATATGCACATTCCTGAGGACCTAAATTTTTGGAAGCGAAGTTTGCAGTTCCTATTTCACATTTTTTTCTGCTTTTAAAACAAGATAGCAATGTTGTAAGTTGTGCTCTGTGTGTGTGGCAATCTTTGTTTTCATATCCCATAATGGGAGGAGGAGAGGAAGTGTTGCTTCTATTTGCTCTGCTCTGAAGTCTTCTTTGCCTTGCCAAAATCTCTTCATTGGCATGTTCTTCATATCTGGCTCATTGAAGCCGTGCATTTGTTTTCCATTAATTGCCTCAGTTAATAGGATGAGTTCCTTTATTGTTAATTTTAAATATTGTGTTTTAAATGAAAAAAACAACACATTCAATAGTGTGATAAACTGTTGGGGCATTATTAGCTGTATTTGCCTCATGCTCTTGACTAATTTTCTCTTTTCTTTTCTTTTCTTTTCTTTTCTTTTCTTTTCTTTTCTTTTCTTT
>WBMV01008225.1:1073024-1088207 GCA_013396655.1 Campylorhamphus procurvoides | reverse complement strand
TCTTTTCTTTTCTCTTTTCTTTTCTTTTCTCTTTTCTTTTCTTTTCTCTTTTCTTTTCTTTTCTCTTTTCTTTTCTTTTCTCTTTTCTTTTCATTGAGCCAGCTTTGCTCACACACAGACATGCACACTCACACACCAAGTTTAATGTATTTTCATGTGCACACTGAAACTCCCAGTGTAAGCCCAAGTCTGCCATGTGCTCTGCCCAGCTGATCTGTGTGCTGTAGGCAGAACACTGGGGGTATAGAGACAATATGGTATAAAGAGCAAAGTGTGGTTAAGAAGCAGCATTAGCATTTTCTAAACATCTCTCTTGCCTGGTTGATTGATTCGGTTTCCATCTATCTCCATTTTCCACATCTGTTCTGGGTTTTTTCTCGTTTGACAGAAGGAACTAGAAATAAAAAGTGCACGGGAGAATAAATGTTGAGAAGTATCACTGAAGTGAGATTTTTCATGTGCTTTTTGTGTCCTATAAACCCACCACAGAAGTAGGGTCATAGGATCAAGCCTGCCAAATTTCATACTATAAAGCTTCTTCTACCAAGCCCTTCATTTTTCCTCTTTTCCTCTTAGTAAAGATTTAAGCCAACAGATAACTCTTGCCTAATAAACCAAAGGTAAATAAATCCACCCAACATACACTGGTGGGGAAATTAAAAAGTTACATTGTCCTTATGGCTGTATTTTCTGAAATGTCATTTCTCTGCCAATACTTTTGGTCATAAGCCTTTTGCAGTCCTATTTGCACCTTGAAACTGTACTAGTCATAATGGGGGTGTTGATTTCTGCTATACTGAGTGGTTTAATTTTTAAAAGTGTAATCAGTTACAATCAGTTAATTGAGGTGAGGCAGTCAAAGAGGGTAAGTTGGGTGTGCTGGGATGGAGTGTTTTAATTAATTTTGAAATGTTCTAACTGCATTCATGTCCTCCTTCTTTCTTTCATGGCCTTCCCCACCTCAGAAAGCAATGAACTGAGGGATCCATATTTGTTGTATCTAAATGCTTGTTTAAAACACCAGTTTGAACCATTTTCTCTCTTTTTGTGCCCTTGCCTTTTCTCTGTGTTTTTTCAAAGAGTGAAAAATAACCCAAGAGTTTTGTCTTTCTAACAGAGAAGTCAAATAATGTGAAGTGGCTTCTGAACTTGGGCATACAAAAACCTCCTTGCGTTGAATGACTGCTTTAAATGTAGGTTTTGAAGAGGGAATTGCATCTCCCAGTGCTCTGGTAAGACATTTTAATACATTAATTGATGGGCAGAGGGAAAGCCAGGCATGAGTTCACAGAGGAGTAATTTAGTAGGAAATCAAAGTTTCCCAAGAGACAATTTTAACACTCTTTGTCCGTCCCTCGATGACCTTCACCTCTTGGAGAGTTTCTCACCTGTTATCTTCAACAACTTGATGTCCCTGGATATCCCATGTTGCTCTCTGTGACTTGAGTGCATGAGAGAACTGGCTGGAATCCTTGGATCATCGCCCCTGTACCTGTCTGGCCTTCATGCCCTGGCCAGAGGTTGCTCTTGCCAGGAGTCTGCCTATGTCCCAGCCCATTGCAATTCACTGCCCATTTTATTAGGGCAAATTGAGACAGTTGAGGTTAACTCATGGGAGCAGATAAAATGCTGGCCTGAAACCTGTGTAGAGGAGCAGCAGAAAACTGTGAGAAGCGTCATGCACTGCTGCTGTGATGGCTAGGCATCCTCTCTGAACACTTTTTTCTGCCCCATTCTAATCTCCCGGGTGCTCAGGTCATTGCTCTTGTATTCATTGAGGAGTTTCAATATATTTCCCCATCCTCAACCTTTCCACTTTACAGTTTATTCCTTGTTTCATGATTAACTGTGTTTGAAATCGGACATGGAGACATGTATGAGTGGAAAACCAAAGGAAAGGTCCCAAACTGTGCTGTTACTATTAATGGCAGGGCTAGCAGCCAGTGAGTTCACTTTGTTATGCCAAACCCAGATTAGACCGTACAAACTCTGAAAATGTGGTATTATTTTCTAAAGAAATTATTCAAAGTCTTTTTTCTAGTGGGGATACAAGACAGCATTTTGAGGGAAAAGAATAACTTTCTTTAGCTGTTGAGCAAACACAGAGCATCTGCCTAATATGTGCTACACATGTCCAAGGAAACATAGACAGAATAGGTTAATTTTGGAACTTAGTGGATGAAATCCTGTCCCGTTAGAGTAAATGGGAGATTTGCCATTGACTTCGGTCGGGCCAGGATTTCACCTGATACTTTTTACATATGTTTTTATATGTTATGATAATTCCTGAATGTACTAAGAGTCTGTAGAGAATATATGAGGATTGCTTTTCCCTGCCTTGGGGGGAGCAGTCTTCATTTATATTGGGGTCCTTGGGAAGAAATATGGATGGGAGAGTCTTTACTACATGAAAAATACATACTTTATCTTGTATCTCTCTTTTGTGTAATGCATCAACAGCAACTTTGCACAGAGTTGGCTGAGAAAGGAGCACACATGGGAAGAAAATGTTTGAAACCAGATCTAAGAGGGGCTGAGGTGATGCTGTCTCGATGGGGGTTTTAATCAGTGGAGAAAGCAGAGTATCTTGCCCTTTGAGCATGTCTGTCTTAGTTTGTTCCAAGTCTATGATCCAAAGGCCTAGTTGGGTTTCCAGTCTTATCCTGGCTGGATTTCTACATGCTCAAGACAGCACTAGTAGCCAAACGTTTGACATAACTTTTTTTGTTTGTGTGTTTGTTTGTTTGTTTGTTTGTGTTACCTGGCCAGGTGAGAATCTGATGAGCCTTTCTGGAGGCAGACCTTGTCATTTGAACCCGGCTTTTGCCTCCCAACAGTACGTTTGTTCAACATGCTCCTTATGAAGATGCATCTTCCATCTGATCAAAAACCAATACCCATGGAGATTACGAGCGGGTTTTATCCCATGAGTCTACAAGGCCTGTGCTCCCCAGTCTGCTTTGGCCACCTCTTGCCTTGATTTGAACATGTTAGTTTTGGCTCAGGAAGTTCCAGCAGTCTAAGGGAGCTTGTCCTTTCCTGGCTCAGGCACCCATTAGTGCTGGCCCTCAGCCTCAAAGGCTGCTAATGTGAGAGAGCAAAGGGGTAGCTGGAGAGTCATTTTCTATTCAAGATCTTCGACTTGGAAACTTGCTTTCTTGTCTTGGTCAGAACATCTTGAGGGGGTGAATAAGTGGTTTGGAGCTTAGGGAAGGAGAGGAAGAGAATGAAGTTAATGCCTGCTATTTTCTGCTTCAAGACTGTGGTTAGAAGAATATTGGGGAAGTCCTCCATTGCAATCAGTTTAAATATGCAGTGAAGTGGAGCAAGAAGTGGCTACCTAGAGCAAAAAAAAACATAGCTAATATAAATCCCATATAAATCAGAGTATAAGAAGGTCCTACAAACAATTGGAAGATTAAAAATATTGGTGATGTTGTTGACTGCAGAGTAGAGAAGTCTCAAGCCTTTGCTGACAAATCTGCTTTCCCCAGCTCAGGTGTGAAAGAAGTAGAGCTGTTTGGGTGGTATTGTGTGCAAGTTAATAAACTTGTTTTTTCAGAGCAACTTGGGTGTCTTCCATACCTGTGGTATGACTAAATCCCAGCCATGGAAATTTGCTTCCATGTAGTTGAGAGCTGTCTGTATTTTCAAGTGGATCCTACCATTCTGACTACATAGCTGCAATTAAAAAGGTGTATTTTAAATTAATAAGAAAATTTAAGTGCTTATTGCTTAAGACTTGCATCTGTTTAGCAGCCTAACGGTGTGCAATTCTGAGTAGTCCAAATTTTTCATTTCCCCAGTACACTACTGAGTCTTGAATTCTAGTTGGTACTTCTGCTATACCTCTGTCCCATTAATCTCGGCAGTAATGGCATGAAGTTGTTGCAGTAAATAAAACATTTCAGATATGTACTTTAGTATTCAAGCAAAGAAGCCCATGGGGATATTTCAACTCATTCTGATTTCCTTTAAATATTATCTTGGCTACAAAGTGCTATTATTTGTCCTTGCAATATGATTTTTTTCTGGAAAGCTCTAACACAAACTCTCTTGTATCATATTGTCTTATAATAAATTTTCATGGTTGGCTGATGTTCTGGTTTCAGTCTGCTCTAAAACAGAAGAAAGAAAAGTAGCCTAAAATAGCAATTACAAGAGAGATTTGAGGGCCATGAATTATTTTCTATTTTTGTCACTAGTTTAGGTCTCAGTTCAGCATGCCTTGAAGTTGCAGGAAATCTTTTATTGATTTCAGTAGCTCTTGGTTCAGGTGCATGCAGTCTGACCTTGGACAAGTCAGGTGCCTTCTGTGCTTGGGACTGAAATGTGCATACTCTGCTTACCCCTCCAAAAGGATCACTATAAAGCATCATTCATTCACATCTATAGAGAGCTTTAGGACTTGCAAATGAATGCCACTTTTTGAGGACAAAGTATTATTTCAGAGTAGATGAATTCATTTTACCTTCCTACCAGCTGCCAACAATCTCTTTAGTGCAATGAAATCCTGACAGTCTGTGTCAACAACTGAAACCAGCTCTTTCATGACAGAGAGAAAAAGGAAAGAGAAAATGCAGGCCTGAACTCTTCCCCTTTTATAGAATGTCTGTGTATGAAAATAAAAATTTTGTCTGTCTTTTCAAAAGCCCCTTCATAAAAGAAATGCACATTAAATTAAAACTGCTGTTATTTTTTCATTCCATCGCAATACAGACCCCTCCTGGTTCTTGATGAAGAGCGAGGTGAAATATCGCATGACTGAGCTACAGAAAAAATAGCAAACTGTTCCAAGTGCCTAAGCCAAAATGAGTGTTCAGAGAGAGATCACCATGTCATGAGCTCATGCTGGCAATACGTTTTTTTCTATGGGTGTAAACTGAGATTTGAGCCTGAGAGAGACCCTATATTCATTCAGCCTTGTAGGCGCATTTTCATGCTTGTTGTTTTCTTTGGAATAAGCAAGGCAGTTGTGAACTGCTCTCAGACCCAGGAAAATACCTACAGCCCCCAGCAAGTTCTGCTGCCCGATGGTATCCTCCCCTTCCCTCCCCACCATGCAGCAATAAACTGAAGATAGAGCCAGAGAGAAAGCATCCAGATTTCACTGCGGGGACAATGTCATTTTTCTCTGTGTTATTATTTGGGTTTGTGTGGTGGTCTGAGAGTCTTTACTGCTGTACTGGGTTTCTGTGGCCATGTTTTCTGTAGTGGTGGGGTTACAGTGCCTTTTGTTAGAAGCTGCTAGAAGCTTCCCCTATGTCTGGTGGAGCCAGTGCCAGCCAGCTCCAGGATGGGCTTCTGCTGCTGGCCAAGGCTGAGCCAATTGGGAATGATAGTACCACCTCTGTGGTAACATATTTAGGAAGGGAAAGAAAGTTATTGCACAGATGAAAATAGCAGCAAGAGAAGAACAGGTCAGAACATATGAACAACAGTGTAGACACCAAGGTCAGTGAAGAGGGAGGGGAAGGAGGTGCTCCAGGCGCCAGAGCTGAGGTTCTCCTGCAGCCCGTGGTGCAGCTCATGGTGAAGCAGCTGTGCCCATGAAGCAGCCCATGGAGGACCACTGGGGTGCAGAGGTCCACCTGCAGCCCATGGAGGAGCCCATGCCAGTGGGTGGATGCACAAAAGAGGCTGTGGCTGTGGAGAGAGGACCCCATGCTGGAGCCGGTTTTCCTGGTAGGACTTATGGCCATGTGGGGGACTCACACTGGAGCAGCCTGTTCCTGAAGGAGAAGTGACCCATGTGGCAGCAGTTTGTGAAGAACTGTTGCCCATGGGATGGACTAACACCGGAGAGGTTTGTGCAGGACTGTCTCCCGTGGCAGGGACCCCATGGGGAGCAGGGGAAGGACTCCTCTCCCTGACAGTGACAGAAACAACTGACTGTAACCCCCATTCCCCGGCTCCCTGCACCACTGCGGAGCAGGGCAGGGGGGACGTAGAACTTGGAAGAAAGGAGCAGTAGAGGGAGGGTGTGTTTAAGATTATTTTACTTCTCACTCTTTTGCTCTGATCCTATTAGTAATAAATTTAATTAGTATTAGAATCAGTATTTGATTCTGTTTTGCCCATGATGGTGATCAGTAAGTGACCTCTCTGAGCTTTTATCTCAACTCATGAATAATCCTTATTTGTTTTTTTTTCTTTCTCTCCTCTGTCCAGTTGCAGAGGGGAGGGAGAGAGAGGCTTTAGTGGGTACCTGGTGTCCAGCCAGGGTCAAACCACTCCATCTCTTTTCATTTGGGAGGCGATAGGCAGGTGTAGGGATATGGTGGGCAGGGCTAGGAATCTGAAAGTCAGAGCAAGGCCCTGTGTGAGGCAGGGATGGTGCAGAGCCTGGAGTTGCTGCCCCTGTGTGGCAGTGGGGAGCCCATTTGTGCCATCCCAGCAGCAGATTTTCCCAAGCACAGTGGGTGTCCTGGGGTGGCTGTGGCCTCCCTGAGGGAAGTCCCCTTCTAACAACTAGCACAGAGGCTGGCTGCAGAAATGACCTTTTGTCTGGTTTGTACGAAGAGAAAATGATGCCCTGGGCACAGCTCAAAGTCAGCAGAGCACCCAGTTTCTCTGTTCTCTAAATTTTCAGTCAAGTAAGTACTGTGCTGGACAGGAACAATGGTATTTGAATTCACTAGGATATTTTACACCCCTCTCAGTGCTGGTTTGTTTCTGCTAGAGGTGAGCAACACTGGGATTTCTGGTATATATGTGTTCCTCCCCTTCCGGGCAGTTATACCTCCCTGTGCATGAGGTCTGCTTCCAGTGGAATCTGTTGAGCATCCCTTTCTACGTGTAAACACTTCACAATTCCTTTTAAGAGTGTCATATCTTTCTTATTGGCAAAGTCTGAAAAGCATAGCATTGATTCTTGGTGTCCTAGAAAAGGCTAATAACTCTTGTTAGGAAAAAAATGTATTTAAAAATAGATGCACTCTTCTAATCCCCGAAGTGCTGGCACCTCGTTTTAGAGTATGACTGATGCTGGGGGCATCCCAGCTGTGCTGTCCCCAAGACACCTACTCTGAGAAGCAAGTTTAGGAATCCAGTTTCATTTTCCCAATGGCATTGTTAGCACAGTTCAGCTACAGGATGCATTTTGTGTTATTTTGAAAGAAGCAGCCATAAAAGATGCAGGAATTCAGGAGCAATGTGGTCAAGTCAGGCATGAACACGTGGCAAGTGCAATTGAAATAGTAAGCTAGTTCTTGCCTAAAATTAGATGTAGAAATTTAGTCTTCCTATGGTATCTTCTTGTTCCTGTAGCCGCATTCTAGGGCATGAATGTATATGGGTTTAGAAGTACTGCTTTCCTTTTACAGATGCCTAGCAGTCTTTTTTTTTTTTCTCCCTCTAAATACACTAGAGAAGTTTATCTTATGCTTTACTTCAAGGCTTGAGAAGCTTCTCCTTTCTATTCTTTTTGGCTGAGTTCACTCTGAAATACAAACACTGATTTCTGCATTTACTGCATTATGATACATGAAAGCACTGCAACCCATACATAGGGTTATGTTAAAGGTAACATAGTCAAAGATGTGAATATTCATGAATATGCTAGAAATGATGAAAAAACCCATTTAAAAAGAGATTTTTGTTGACTATTCTGTGTTAGGGAACAATCTATTCTGGATAAGTGTGATCTCCACGTTTGAAACTTTTAAGCCACTGCTGTGATCTGAAGCATCTCGTAGTTGATGTTCCAGTTGCCAGAGCAGAAGATACATAACTAAAATTGGTAAAAGCCTGTGTTATTTCATTCTTGAACAGACAAGGGAAAAAGAAAGGCCAGCATTGAAATACTGGTAGAACAGGCTGGGAAAAGCAAGAGGGAAAAACTAAGCGAAAAGCCACTGCCTTGAGGAGCAGGAGGTGTAGGCTGCATTTCTGACTCCCTCTGTGACTGTGCATGGAGTGAATGTTCTGCAGGGAGCTCCCCACCCCAATGCATTCACCATACAAAGACACCTGTTTGGCTTTAGAAACTGTGATTGTGAGACAGTTGGGGCTTTTCTGGCATAAAACCCACCCCTCGGGTCTGTCATTTCAGGGTGGGGATCCTGAGGGTGGTGCTACGACAACTCCAGCTGAAGACCAGGATCAGTTTTACCTCCAACCTCTCTATCCGTTTCAGGATGCAAACGTGCCCTGGAGACATAATTTAGTATCTGCCTGTGGTTCTCTGTAGAATGGTGATAAGGAACCTTTTCAGCCCCATAAAGATTCTGTAGTGATAAACTCTATAAAAAAACGATGAGGACTTTGGATAATTCAGAGAGAGCACTGTAAAAATAGGGTTTGCCCCTACAGATGTAGAGTGACTGAAGAAGCTGTCAGAACTGCTTTTAGATGCAGCTTGTATGTGGTAAATTAAAACAGGCAATCAACTTCTGTCTCCGGCACTCAGCTTGGCTTATTTTCAAGCAAATAGATTCCATTAATTAGGATTTGTATAAATGTGTTTTCACACATAGTAAAAATGGGTGCCTATTGAAAAGCTGCTAGGTGCTCCACTACTGCTGACCAAAACGAAACGAGCAGAATTAGCCAGCAAATTTACTGACAGCTGCCAACAAAAGGTGTCCTGCTACAGGAGGCAATACAAACATCTGCTCCCCTGTGGCTGCTGGGGCATTTTCACCCTGTCCAGCCACACCTCCAGCTGTCACCTCCCCAAAGAAATACATAGTACTGCATAATACTGTGTGCCCTGAAAATCAGCAGGTCAGGGGACTTGTACTGGGACAAGGAGTTTGTTCTTGTGTATTTATAGCCTTGTCTTAATAGACTGTTTAAGAAAATGGGAACTTTTTAGGAACGTAATTGTGGTAGTGTCAGTTGTAGCACAGCAGGTAAAACTCAGGCATCAAAACTCGGTTTGAAATTATCATTTGGAAAAGGAGTACAAAGGCTCAAAAACAGATGATGAATTTGTTGCTTTTAGCGTTTGGGCACGAGAGAGAGAGAAAATAGCCAGGGGCATTAATTCACACATGGATTACAGTATATTTTACTTTTAAAAGCAAAGCCCTTTTCTGATTTACAGCTATTTAAAATAATTACTTAGCTCAAAGCAGCAAGGGAATCAGCTGGCACAGTGGCTTAGCATATTAAGACACAGCTTTATGTATCGACCCTCCCTCCTCTCAGTGCCACAAGCTTGAGTCCTCAGCAGGGATTTCAGCTGATGAAGTGATAGCAGCAGGTTTCCAGGTCTTGAGCGCGCTGTGTGGGCTGCTTTTCTGTGATGGGAGCAGCTGCCCCGGGAAACTGGATTTTCATAGATGTGAAAGCCAGAAAGGAACAGTCTAATCGTTTAACCTGACTTAATTTTACTCAGTAATTCCTGCCTAAAGCCCTGCCATTTGTGGCTGAAATAAAACATATCTGTTAGCTGTCCAACCTTGATCTAAAGACTGCAAATGACAGGAAATGCATCCTATCCTGTGGCATGCCATTGCTATAGTTCTTGATATGTGCATCTTGTTTGCATTTTGAACTCTGTTAACAGACTTTTAACATCCAACTACTGTATTTTGGCTTGCTGACACCAGTGATACTGTGCATAATGCTGGCCGATGTTAACATCAGCTAACTGATGTCACTGAAGGGAAATCTGGGAAGACCTAATTCGGAGCAACCCTCTACTTGATGGCTTCTTATGTCTCTGAAGACATAATGGTTTGATTTTGCTTGCTCTCAGCCAGCTCTTGCTTTTTAAAGCTTCAAAGTCTAGCAAGAGAGAGATTTGGGAAGTGTAGTAAGTAAATGCTAGGATATCATGACCTGTAGATATCGAATAACTTCTCTAATGCTGCACTCACATCCCTGAGTTAAGAGGCTACATCCAGATGAAGATTAAGTATCAGCCCTGTGGATTTAGAGCTCCTGCAAATATGTTTGGTCATTGCATTCTTCCAGTATCCTGTGCAGTTCAGACAGATAACAGGATTTGGTCCCATTTTGTTTTTCACATCTGCATCTTTTTTTCTTTTGCCCTTCTACACACATAGAATTTGACTACTGGATCTCATTGCAGATTGTGATCTATCATTGTGTGAGAAAAGTTGATAATCTAGATAATCTCATACATTTTATATGAAAATTCAACATACTCGTCAAAGGAGATATTATATCCAAGGAGTATTAAATCCAGCCTGGGATTATATTTTATCAAGCTTTCTGGAGCTCACTTCTAAGTTTTAGAGAGATCACTAAGGTCTGGATTCAGCAGTGGCAAACAGATGGCAAAATACAGCTTTATGTGGAATGCAACCCATGTGGTGGGAAGCTCTTGTGTATTTATTCCTGGCCCATTAGGGTGAACCTTTGAACCCATCTTAAAGGGATTGCTTCAAATCTGCATCAGCTTGTTGGAATAACAGACAGCAAAAGAAAGAAGCCTTCCTTCTGTCTTAAAGATAACTTTATAACATGTTGTTATATACATTGCAAAACAAATGAGGCAGTGAACAGCAATCAAAAATAGGATCTTTTGGATGAATCTCATTGCTAGATTAATGAATTCTGTGGCTAAATTTATAAACTAAACAGATATAGATAAAAAATTGGTTAGGATGTCAAAATATGAATGAACACCTATGTAGTAGAATCTCATTTAATTATGTCAATATTTATTTTAGTATGTTATTTCATATTTTCTATAAACTTTGTTAATAATAAAGAATCAATTATGTATTGTGCATCACAAGAAATGTCTTCATCCTGCAGGGAATAGTGGGATAAATTTAATGTGTGTAGAACACAGAGTTCTGTTTTTCCAGGCAGATCCAAATATATTTGAGCAATCATCTTGACAAGTGATGTGACATTTGGGTTTGCAGCTGGGAAGGTGTGAAGTAGAAACAGAGTGGGACTGCAAATAGATTAATGAAGATCCATAAAATGAAAACACATCAGGACAGGTGATTAGGCCTGGATGACACCATATGAGTTAAGTGAACTAAAAATAAAGTTCATGTGAAAATATTCATCTGGGTAATTCTACTTAAACAGTTATATCTGAGTGACAAATTCTGAAATAATTGCCCACAGAAGGCAGCAGCAACACCCTCTACAGAGTGAAGGCATCATGGTATATCTGGGATGAAATTGAAAAGCCCGAATTCTGCTATCTGTACCACAAATAGTATGAAAACCTTTCCTACCTTTTAAGACAGACTCAGGTACATTACTTCCAATCAGATTTTGGCAACGACATGGTTCTTCATCAGGGAAGGCAAAGCATTTATTCCACAGCAAAATGAGTTCTGCAAATTAGTTTGAGTGAAGGGATGGCTACCAGAAAAAAAAAATCACTCTTAATTACATTTCACTGCATTTATAAGGAAAGCAGTCCTATCCATAGCTTTTTATTATAGTAACTGTGACCAGCCTCCATGTGGTCACCAGCAAATCCTTTTGTGCAGCTGACATTCCTTCAAAGAGGTGTTGCTGAAATCAATATACGTGTGCCTGGGGAACTATAAATAATGAAACACCTGATGTTCTGCAAAGTTAATGCTTTCTCCATATATCACATATTCCAGGCTGAATATCCATAGTGACCCCAGCCAGTGAGGCTGGAGACAGACATCTTAGATCCAGCTGCAATAGCTGAAGATATTAGTGCTTCCTAGCACCACAATTTTGCCAGAAAGCTGATTTATATGGGCGCTCTGTAACCCAGCACAGGAAAAAACAATCACTGGGGTTAACAGAAATCATTGTTTCAGCACTGCTTAAACTAATTTTGTCCTTAAACTAAACCCACAAAAGATCAGGGACTGCCACCTGGTAGGCAGAAATGGAAGGAAGCATGGTGCCACTGGCTAAAAGTCAGTGACAAGCAGCTGAGACCATACTGTTTTCAAACAGCAGAGGAAATAACTTCATGGAAAGATTTTCAGGTTTTATTTGATTTGCTTCAGCTCTGTCTGGAGCAGTTCAGCCACGCTCTGCCCTCAGCTGGCTGCTACCGCCCATCTAATGAGCACTGGAATGGATCCTGTAGCACTCCCACCCTGCGTCAGTCCCTAGTCAGGTTTGGCTTAAACTGCTGCTGCTACCGAGGATGGTTTACAGTGAGCCAGTGAGCTGCAGAAAAGGAAGTAGTCATGCTGCTTTACCACCTCAGCCATGTCTTCACCATGGGAGGGTCACATCTTAAGTTGTCACAGCTGTTGTGTGTTTGTGGGTAGAATTAACTCTGTTAATGACAGACCTTCATGGATGTAACAACACTATCTCTGTTCCAGTGAGCTTTTGCACTCTAGTATCATACACAGCTTTAGTTTGCTACAGTTTAATTCTCCTTGAAGGAAAAAAATCCAAGGAGATTATAAACTATAGTAAATAGTGGTTTACAAATATGGGCCAATTAAATTTGAGCAGCTGATACAGTTATCCCCTTCCAGTTTCTTTCCTTGGTCCTTTCCTGAAGGTTGGGTACCTGCCACAAGGACATCTGAATTTGGCATGTGGAGCTGCTCTGGGAGCACCAGAGTTCACTGTCTTTCATAGTGGATTAGAAGGATGCCCATACAGGGTTGCCTTTGGAGGCATGCCTTGAAATTTTGGTGGTTTGAAAGTGAATTTGTATGTTGTACACCTGCCTAGGAAGTCAGAGGTGGCCACCTCCAGGAAAGGGAATGGAGAACAGCTGGAGAAGTAACTTTCTGCTATCTAACTGAGCACACTGGCTCACACACAGATGATCCCTTCTAAACTGGAATGCACAGGAATATAATGTGCTGTAACCAACATGCCTCATCTCCAAATAACGTTATGCTTATCCTCCTGCCCACTTTTTACACTAGAAGACTTGGTAGATCTGAGGAGCTGGATTCACTATGAGGGCGACCTGTGGAGGTTGTAGGAAGGAGCTACTGCATTAAAACTTTGAAACCTTGCTTCCTTTGGGATAATGTCATTGTGGCAGCTTCCCTCCATGTCTTACATATGTCACTTCTCCTTTCTGTGTAGGTCAGCGTGTCACTGAGAAGATGGAGAACAGCAGGCATAGCTAAATATATCCAGGAGATGACAAACATCTCCTCAAGATTTAGAAACTTCTGTTTGTGATTTGTGGAAGAAAAGAATGAGGTCATGAACATGGTAAAAGAGAGAGAGAGAACAAGTTTAAGAAAGAAATTAAAAGAAAAGACAGGAGGACAAAAAAGGTGGAGGAATGCTTACAAGGTAAGGCTCATACAGTAGGGAGAACATCTGAAGATGCAGTATTTCTGGAAACATGCTGTAGTTGGGCAGTGTTTTCATATAATTTTGCTTCTTATAAAACTACTTAAATGCCCCAGTTTCACAGAACACATGAATGCTGCCAGAACCACAGATAACTACGTCAATCTTATTTTTCCCCCTGCTATCTTCATGCATGCTGTATCTGAATAGAGAACTTTCCTCTTTAGGCACTGTCTGACCTTGTCAACAGAAGGTTTTGCTTAGCTTTTCAGTGAATGTGCCTGATTGAACATGATTCACATGTTTTCTTAGTGACTGCATGGGACATGGCTGTTTTTCCAAACTTGCTGTGATTCAATGGAATTCAGGCATTTTCATATTGAACATCTGTGACTTGGGGAGGATCCATGTCTTTTCTCAATGAATATGAAAGAAGCTGGCAAGGGCCTCAGCATTTCTTTCTTGCTTCTATGCTTGTAATTATCACAGTATATAAATATACAGAGACTTTCTCAAAATGTGCCTAAGAAGATCTGACAGGATCTTGCTTTTGCTCAGCCCTGTCTGTGTGTGTAAGGAGGTAAGGCAGGTACAGTGGATAGGGTATCGTGTGTCCTCCATGCCTTGCATGCAGCTAACGCTTTTAGACTTACTTTAGAACTTAGTTCTCCCTCTTACCTGGGTATGTGGGATTGTTAGGTCCCAAACATCCTCCGCCCCTTCTTCTCCCCATCCATCAGGAGCAGTTACAGAGACTTTGCTCCCTCCTCAGGGAATGGGTGCTCTGGCAGTGGTACTTCCATGACTTGGAAAAGGGGCAAGTAGTAAAAGCACTGACTTCTCAAGTGCCCCTTCATAGGAGAGGACTGAACTACAGTAACTTCTCATGCTACTTTATTGTCTTTGCCCTGATTTTAGTTGTCTTTCCTAGGATGAATTTAGTTTTCTCTGACCAGCTGCCAGCCTTTCCAGAAAGGTGAAATTAAGTCTGTAAAGGGATCAGCAAGAGACTATTAACCACTGAAGTATTGTACTTCGCTTTCACCGAAAGATGGGTGCTTGGTACTTAGCATTTATATGATGCTATATATTCTCAGTATCATTAAAGAAAACCTAGTTCATTCTTAGACCATTCCGAGTTAGATATGGGAGTCAGAATAGTGGTAATGGAAAGAAGTTTTGGTCTTGCTGAAGCTGATGGAACTTTCCATTTAGAGCTTACCTCTGGTAAATGCTTCCCTGCCTTGCTGAGTGCTATTTACTGACGTAGTGCTAGGATAACAAGCAAGCCTTTTCATGAAAAACGAGGACCAGAATATTAAGGCAAGAAAAATCCTTGCTGAATTATGCAAATCCCTTTATCCCTGTCGATTTCTGTTTCATTTAAATTTTCCTCCTTCACGAGGCATGCCTCTGCATATAGAGGCAGCCTGTGCGCCAGTCACGCTCCCTCCTCATCAGCAGGAAGCCAGCTGATATCCCGAGGAATCAGTTTCGGCGAAGACACTTCTCGGGATTCTGGGCGGCAATGCAGCACCGGCTCGCCATCCCGACCCGGCGCGACACGTCCCCGCGTGCGCTGGGTGGGCGGGCGGTGGCCCCTGAGCGCTGCGCGGGGGCGGCGGGGCGGGGGCGGGCGGCCAGCCCCGCTCTGATCTGCTCCAGGCGGCCCGGGGAGGGGCCCGGCCCGGCCCGCGCAGGGACAGGGNAGGTGGTGCAGGTGGAGATCGCGGTCACGGACGTGAACGACCACCCGCCCCGCTTCCCGGGGGACAGCCTGCAGCTCAATGTCTCCGAGCTCAGCCCGCCCGGCACCGCTTTCCGCCTCCCGGCTGCCCGCGACCCCGACGCCGGCCGGTTCGGCACGCAGGGGTACGCGCTGCTGGAGGAGGGCGGCGCGCCGGGGGAGCCGCCGCTCTTCCCGCTGCGCTATGGGCGGCCGGAGCCGCTGGAGCTGGTGCTGCTGCGGCGGCTGGACCG